>UESW01004255.1:581068-634865 GCA_900491605.1 Calamus simplicifolius
TAAGGTAACATTTCTACCCAATGTTACCAAAAACTGCATCCGTCTCAATTTCAGCATATCAACAAATGAATCTTCTATCATTCTACTGGCTACCAGATTCATAACCCAAAAACGAATAATATACTTCACACTATAAAGACTTCATTGTCAAAGAACCTAGAGTTCATGTCCAGAAAAAAGCTGTGGCAATGTGGTGTGAGGAGAAATATGAGCCATATCAGTCTTATCAACAAAATTTCAAGTACTTCATTGAGCTAACTGAGGAGCACCAGAGAATAGCCAAATATAGGGGTTTTAAGACTATAACAAGGCACCATATTCCTAGACTGTATCAGTATATTTTGTCTTCACCACCAATTTCTTCTCTTCTTTCTTAAACATTTTTCCTTCGATCACTCTTTCTTTCTCCTTTTCTTGCCTCTTCTATTCCTTACTCTATTCTATTCTGCTATCTTGTTTTCCTGCACAGAGCTGATATGACTCACCCCTTTGAGGCAAAGCATAATTGGCTTTAGTTTGTATAACATTTGTTTTCTTGAAAAGAGAAATGATATGACTCACCCCCAAATTCCTGTTCATAGCAACAAGTTTATTTTTTATACCATGTGCAGGTGCTATTCCAAAGAGGTCACTTTTACTGCACCTTATCTGACATTTTATCTGATAGGTACACTGTTCCCTCATGTAGCGTCCATCGAATACATGAGTGTTGGCTTAAAAAAGCTCTGCTTGGCATGTTAAAAGCGCTAGCCTGGTGATGCTGCGTCTAAATTTTGCACTTCTAAATGGTCGATCATAATGATATTGTCAAGAGACTTCAGTTATACCAGAAGTTACTAAACTATTGGGTAGGGTGTGCAAGAATTTACAGCCCATGAGACATAAGTTCTGCATGTTTGAGAGGCACCCTATGGATTCTGGTATTTCTCTTATTTTTGTATAATTAAGATTTAAGTGCCTTAGTTCATTGGCCTATCTTTATACTCTGCAACAGTGTTTCCTCCAAATACGAGCTTAACTAATGGGTACCAAAGATGAGTGTGGACTGTGCTAATGAGTCCCAAAGAAAACTAACAGTCATCCCAAACTCATGTATCTTGCTAGCCCCCTTAAATCTAAAACGAAAGTAGCTATACTTAGCAACGATGCATGCACCAATTTCCGCCTCATCTTGAAAGGAAGTTACCCAACTTAAGTTTCATTCGTCCACCCCATCGGTCATGTCCCACAATGGTTATGAATTCATCAAAGGCTAGTAGAACCTTCACATTGTCCTTCCATTGCATTCATCGAGTCACTTTCAACAATCAAATTGACCTTGAATACATCGAGTCACTTTCAACAATCAAATTTCATCTGGTCCTTTTTGTTTCGATGCAGGCAAGAAGTGAGATATCCTTTTTATCAGCTTTAAAATGTAGAAAAGGTGCTCTCATCTTTTTATTTATTTTTTTTCTCTCCTTTTTTTAAGAAAAATGGATGGCAGGTTAAAGGTTTATTTTTCTGGTAGGTTGTGTCACACGGTTTTAGCATGATAAAACCAATTTTTCAGAAGAAAAAAATGAAAAATAAAAAGGATCTGAATATTGAAGGCCCAAAATCCCTTTTTTTTATGGGTATTGATTGAATGCCCAAGACTACAAACTAGAAACGCATCCTACAAACAGCTGGAACTAACACTAGACTAGATTAATGGTACAAGGGAATGAAATCAGAGGAATGGTGGTCTTAATTCTCTAATTTCTGCAATACGAAAGGCTTTGCAAATACTGAGAAGTTCGATGTATTAATAGAATGCGAAACTCAATTTTTTTTAAAAAAAGTTGGAAAGTAAACCGAAGTCGATCAAATGCTCACTTGCTTCCGTCTGGTGGCCGCTGGTGACAAAAGTCTTGTTGCAGGTGTCCAACCCTTCAGCCAAAGTTGATATCTGTGAATCGAACTGCAATTGCAGATACAAAAAAATATTAAATATCTAAGTAACATGTGAATTTTAGAAAGAATTTCATTCGGAATGGAAATTCAAAAATTTAAAAAC
Source organism: Calamus simplicifolius (assembly GCA_900491605.1). Classification (NCBI taxonomy): domain Eukaryota; kingdom Viridiplantae; phylum Streptophyta; class Magnoliopsida; order Arecales; family Arecaceae; genus Calamus; species Calamus simplicifolius. The sequence goes on from UESW01004255.1 coordinate 583,107, forward strand.
TAAAATTTCTTGTTCCGTGGAAAATTAAGTGGAGATCTGAGGAGCCCAAAAACCCATTTTAAAACCCACCCGATGAGGTAGGTGTCATTCTACAAATCCCCATTTTTTATTATTTAGAAATGTAGATTAGTGCATGGATCCTCAGTTGCAGGGAGAAAACTTGTAAGTGCCGATATCCATCAACGATTGCTCATACTCAAAATAGGCTTTTTCTGGCTTAGCACCACTATAAGAGGGAAATTGAGATCAAACAATATGATCTCATTTCAATGAGAAATATAAATTTAGAAATAAAAACCGTAAACTCCTTACCTGTCCTCAGTGTTTGATACTAAAAGAACGATATTGGCAAAGAAAAGATTGAAAACATTTCCTCCATGATTACCAAAAATTATTTCCTACAACAATAAGCAACAAGAAATACATGTTTCACCGCATCAAACAACAAAAACAACAAGCCTCTAATACAATAATCCAACAATTCTTATTCAGAGAACAGAGGCAGTTCTCATCACCAATGTCTGCTGAAATACAGGGAGACGGTGTCTTCCCATCCTCAAACCAGCAAGAACGGTGTCTTCACATTGTCAAAGAGAGATGAAATTTCAAGAATCAAAAATCAAAAAAAAGAAAAAAAAAGTTAAGATGCAACATATAGACGCCATGTGTTTTCCAACGCTTCTTGACAAGTCTGTCTGACAACTCATTTAATCACAAGACTTGGATCAAGCTAAACAATGATGAAAGCCTCCTAAGTTCTCCACTCCCATCTGTCCTAATCTTTCAAACAAAGAAGAAAAAAGGAGACTTACTGATACCTGGGCTTTCCTCGGGACTTAGGGCAGAGGCGGAACGCGGCACCGGTGACGATGTGAGGCGGAACATGGCACCCGGCGACGATGCGAGGCGAGGAGCGGAACTCGGCACCCAGCAACGCAGGGCTTTCCTCGGGAGTTAGGGTCGAACTAGGGTTTTAGGGCACCGACGGAACTCGGCACCCGGCAATGATGCGATGCGGAGGAGTTAGGCCAGAGGCGAAACTCGGCACCCGGCCGGCGACGACGCGAGGCGGAGGAGTTAGGGCAGACGCGCAGGGTGGAGGAGCAGAGGAGCGGAGGAGTTAGGAGTTTGGAAGGCTGCAAGCACAGTGACGAAATCGACCGGGGTCGGGAGCATTAATTTACAACAATCCTTTTCCTACGATTATTAAAAAATCGTAGGGAAACAATTTAATATTTTTATTTAAAAAAAATTTCCTACAATTTTAATAAAAATCGTTGGGAAAGGATTCTTATGAAAAAAAATTTTGGAGGAAGTTTTGCCTCCAAAAAAAATTAAATTAAAATAATTTAATTTCCTAAGAATTGACTAGCCTTTCCCTATGATTTTTAAAAATCGTAGGGAAATAAATTATTTTTCAAAAAAATTATGGCAAAATTTTTTGGATATTAAATAAATATCAAAACCTTTCCCTACGATTTGATCAATCCTTTTTTTATAGCTTGTTTTGAAAGAGTAAAGGTATAGCTTAATTCAAAAGAGTAAAGGTGTTTGGTTTCAAAAACACAAAATTGTTGATATGTTTTGAGCATATGGTGAAGGTTCAAATCCCCACGCATATATAGGTAAACGGGTTATTTATTCTCAAGGGGCCTTTTCTCTTAAGGTCTAATTTTCCCTTAGCCTACACTTTGTGACAAGTCATATCATGCCTATGCATGCTGCATTCCCAGAAATTTTTCACCTTATATAAAATTGAATTCAAGGTATCCAATCCAGCTAATGTCAAGCATTGCAAATTGACTGCAAGAAGGGTGACTGTGCAACATGTGTACTTATGCAGGCATCAATAAAAGTAAATGCGTTCATACCAACACCACTGAAGAATTTTACTAACAAGGACCAGGCATACAGCATTATGGAATATGGATGCTACATGACCCTGTACTTTCATAGACCAAATCCACATCCTTTGGTATCAGCTAAGATGCATTATCATGATTACGATGATGTTTTTTAGAATGATCAAATCATCCAAGACATGACCAGGTAGAGAATAAAAACACATATCAAATGTTTCTCAGAACTGCAGCAAGTTGTACCTTACGAATTAGATATAAAAAATCCTCAGTCAACAGTTTCCCCCTCTTTGATGCTATGTCTTGAGCTTTATGCACCTAAGAGAAGTTAATGAAGTTGAAAGTTACATAAGAGAAGAGTGAAAGTATTCCCTTAAGCAGATAGGAAAATTCATAAATAAGCAAAGGAGCAGTCACAAATATGGAACTGGCAGGATTGATCAAATTAAATTTTTGAGCATGTTTATACATGAAGTATTGACAGGTCTTGGAGCTCCTACCGAATTTGCCACCTGGACAATGGTGAGTTCCTTGTGCACATGAACCTGAGGGTGTGAAGGGCTCTCACAATTTGCAAGTGTAAATTCCATAAAGCTACCTTTTTTCTTAACAATAATGAAATGGCTTTCCTCTTAGAAAAGTTACAACAGTAAATCCCTGGGTGCCCAATTGCTTGTGTTAACAATATGAAAATAAACCTCCAGAAAGAGGGTACATTGAGTTAAATTTATGGCATCTAACTGCACTTCTTGGAAACTTGTATCATAATTCAAGAAGCATGTGGCAAGGACTTTGACAGTAAGGACAAGGATTACAAACAAAATTGTAGGGTCCAGGAACACCTGGACATCTGGTTTTCATAACATGTGGCATCTGCCTTAATGTTTTCAAGCCAGGCATGCTTATCCGATTTGTTTTACTTCTAATCAATAGCTGATATTTGGGGGCCAACAAGAATCAGTTCCTAAGGCCTCCTGAATTTTTTAAATGTTGCTCACTTATCTTAATTGGAGGTGCTCTAAAAGGCTTGACTCTCTAGGGGAAGAGGGAGTCCTACTATTCAAGTTTACCAATTATTCTTACAGATTAAGCATGTCCACTGGTGCCACAAGCTCTTCTACTGTAACCGGCTTTACAATCTTTCCATCTTTCCAAATTACATATGCATGCATGGGATTACCAGTTTGTAATGTCAAGTTTCCTGAATAAATACAAGCAGTTGAGGTTGCTTTTCTATTTCAGATGGCACTTGTAGACCTCATGCGTCACTGGTTTTCCGTAGAAAGTCCGTCATATGGCAAGGATCATTACCTCAAGATAATCAAACATCAAAAGAAAAGTGATTGGATTCTTTTAAATGTGATTGTTTTTTTAATAATATACTAAACGCCACATGGATTTCCATGATACTGATATTATTCAATTTTTAATTCATGAACGGATGACAGCCAAGAGTTTTACCTAATTTTCTTTCCATTTCTTTTAATTGATAAAAACAATTAAAAGTAAGTGGGAAGCATAATTACCAAATCAGTGACATACTCCATAACGATGTCCTCCACTAGTGCGACTGTTTCTGGAAGTGGCTGCAAAACAAACAGAAGGCAATAACGTGAATAACAGGGCACTAACCGCATAAAATCAGTTTTGAGAGCTACAAGAGCAAATTTATCAATATTTCGACCATGCTACTAAGAATTAACTATCAAATGCAACATCCTTTTAGAATGTTGCATCACTATCTATAAACCATATTAAGGTAATCAAATAATTTCTCTCCTCAACTAAGTTTGGGCATAATGCATTATGAAAGTAGACAGAGTTATATCTTGAAAAGAAAAACTAAATAACTATAAATTGTTTAAACATGATGTTCTTCATACACAACATATAAAAATGACAAATATTTTTATAAGTGAAAAAAATCTTCTGAAAATCTGAAAAGTAGTTTGAAAATAAATGCAGATTCCATTTTGAGATGACTCCAAGACATGTCCTGATGCAAATCAATGTTGTCAACCAAAGTAGAGTTATCCTTTTAATTCATCCTATATCAATTTTGGATGCCCCTAATGAATGATTTTGATAGCTTTTAACTCTTGAAAATGATAAATGAGTTGTCTGTAAGCTCAAAGTTACTTGAAATTGTAAAAATAAAAATATAGAATAATTGACATCAGCAAATAAGAACAATAAGGCAGAAGATATACTCACATTGGGGTCATCCCCAAATCCATACATCATGTGTTGCACTACAACATCAACAAAGAAGATTTATATTAGCAATAATTGAAATGAATATAAATTTTGCATATGATTGCATAACTTTTGTGTAAGCATAAGACTAAACAATTTTCAGTGATGTCAGCAACGAACAGAGCTCATCTATGATTTAGTGTTAACTGGAAGAGGCAATATATGTATGCCACAAAACATTTTCTAAATTTCCAAATTTTTTAAAAGAAATCCAAAAATAACTACATATTGTTTATTAAGCATGAAATCATTTATAGAACACCCGGTATCAATGCTCAGTAGGTCAGACCTGGGCCATACATATAAAAAATCTGAATTTGGCCAGGCATAAAGTTTGACCTGAAAGCACATAAAGTTCAAACTTGAAGAAAATCCAGGCCCTGGGCAGTTTCATACTGAAACAGTTATGTTTAGATTATAGATGACCATAGGCCTTTTTGTCGCAAAACCGTAAGTCTGTTCAGATGTTTGTCACCAACATTTTATCTTGATTTTTACCGATATTGAAATCAAGCACAAGAGGTATTGTGGTAACAGGCATGATGATTTTTCCTGTCTCTAGCAAAGCCGCCAAGCAAATCCTAGAGCAGAAGCTTTTTGCCAGGCAACAGCTTTGGAGAATATTATAACATATGATTACTACAAAAATTGTAGCCCCAGTAGACCTCTCAATCCATGAGCTTGTCATTGCATTCAAAATGTGGTAAAACAGCTACCCATTTGCTTCTCGTTGAAAGGTCACACTTTATTGGTTTTATTATCATGCATTGGAAGTTTCCAATTAGCATAGGGGAAGTTTTTATGGTTTTTTGAACCAATGTAAATGTTTGGCAATTTTAATTGGGAGACTTGGTTTTTGATGATTTTGAGGATTTATAAGGAGATAAATGGAAAATTCTATAAATAACTGGAATTAATTTCAAAGTCTTAGACTTATATTTTAAGGTGCGAAGAGGATTGCCGATGTTTGGTTACACCGTTAGCTTATTTGGAAATCAAAGTTGAAACCACACTAAGATTCTTTTATAATTATCCATACCTCTCTATTTGATAAGGGGGCGTATCTTCTTGTGGAACCTCATGTTCAATTTGATGGGTATTCACTGTGCAACCCAAGAGCTTTCAAAATGTGCAATTTTTCTAAGAGATCATGATTGTTTCACCCTTGTGTTGCGCACAATATGGTTGTTTCCTTAACTGGTCCTCCACAAAGATATAACTGTAGCAGCTATATGGAGGATGATAATGTCAGGTTAGGTTCGAGAAAATCATTCTTCAAACCATATTTCCATGTCTTTCAAAAAAGGAAATTCTTTTAGTAGCACAGACTAGCAAGTACCACCGATAGTCCTAGATTCTAAAAAAAAATTTGATATAGTTCTTATGCATCCAATGAATACCAACAATAAAATAGCAAGCGTAAAACAAAAGTTGGGTTCAATCATTATGAAGACAAACAAAGGCCATTAATGGTGATGATATGCTTTCAGGAATATACAAACATTGTCCTAACCAAAACCAAATGAGAGATGGTCAAAAAAAAAAAAAACATCAATCTTACAATCTTTCTGAAAGACTCCACGTTTGCGCTTAAAAGAGGTTTCAGAAGGTTGAGACGTTCCAACCCTCGGCTTCCAGGGTCCTGACAAAGAATTGTTCGTCACCTGAATTCCACAGCGATCTCCAACATTAACACATAAGTATGCGCTAGCTTCACCGAGGGTCCTGACGAAGAATTGTGCATCACCTGAATTCCACAGCAATCTCCAACATTAACACATAAGTATACGCTAAAAAAAAGAACCAAGAATTGATACTGTTGCCGCCGGAATCCGTCCTCCGACTCGGGTGCAGTCGATCTCTTGGGGCGGACCTGCACAGAAGTCCTCACGCGAGAGGCATTGGGGTGGCCCTCCGCGGAAGACCCTCCGATGCTCAAGTCAGTGGGGAAAATCGGCGATCAATCAGAAAATGGGAAGGTGGATCTCTCCGGAGAGTCTCTCCAGGGGCGGCCGATCGGGAGCTCTAGGGGGGAGCACCGACGAGCAGCTGGGAGAGTGGGAGAGTGAGAGTGAGAGATGGTCTGCCTCCCGTGTTGTATATATATAGGGCTTCAATATTCACTAATGAACATAAACTTAGAAAAATCAAGATAGGTTGCAATATAATTAACCTTCATAATTAAGTTCCCATTAACTAAATTTCATTGTTTTTCTCCCCAGTGTATGTTCTTCTTCATATTCACTACTTTTTATCATATTTCTTTTGCATTCTCATTGTCGCATGATCATTGTGCTAAACTTTTCTCTCTTACCCTTCCCTTGGAAGGCCAACATTTTATAAGGTGTACAAGAGGAAATCCACAGAGTCGTTCCAATCGTCTGCCTATTAGTTTAATTAATCTCTTGCTAGAAGAGAGTGTTTAACATACCTTGGCTTTCTTCGGAGCATATATGTTCCAATCGTCTGCCTATAGTTCGGTTCGGGTTCGTTGTCGTCAGGTAGGCGACCCGATAAGAGATCATAGCTGTTAGGAGCGGCCGGAGGACATGGACACGGCGCGGACCGTGTACAACGTGAGCACAGACAGGCCCGGCTCAGAGGTGGCCGGCGAGACAGCTGCTGCACTGGCGGCGGCGTCGATGGTTTTCCGGTCACTGGACCCGGACTACTCGCAGAAGCTGCTGGAGAACACAATGCGGGCCTTCGAATTCGCAGACAGCTACAAAGGGGCGTACAGCGATGACCCGAGCGTCAAAACTGGTGTCTGCCCTTTCTATTGCATTTTTTATGGATATCAGGCAACTCCCTTCTCTCCTCTCCTCTCCTCTTTCTTCCTTCGTTTTTCTCTTGCTTCTGAGATTAAATTAATTATTAATAACTGGAGAAGCGGTATGAAAACCATGGAAACGGCGTGCATTGGATTCTGTCGTCTAGTCACCGAAAAATGGGAGCAGGGGCATTTTTTCTTTGGGTAAGCAGGGGTGCCATGTGGAAGATTATATTGTAAAAATTTGTTTTTAATAAAAATTGGATCTCCAGTACAAATTAAAGAAAAAATCTTGCCTGGATTCTCCTGTCCAATGGACCACTGACCTGCTGCCAGTCAGAGGAGCTTCCAACAACCCCAATTTGGATTGTGGGAGATCGTTGCCACACAATATTTTATTTGAGAGTTCTGAGTGATGAGAGTAGAAAACATTAGAGTAATGAAAGAAATGTCCAGGGATAACGTTGAGATCTTGAATAATTTTGCCAGATAATGCTCCTTTGAAGTTAATTAAGTGAACAGAATGTCTCAGCAACACTTGTTAGCAACAGCAATCTTCTGATAACATGGCTAGAAAACTATAGTAATGAGCGAATGCCCCAATGGGTCAACTAATGACGCCGCTCCGTCTTTTATTGAAGACGAATGGTCAAAAGAGCATCCACGGGAGGCAGACATATTATTACGGGCATGGTCTGCGCTTCCACACAATTCCATCAAGTTTATGTTCATTAATATCAAAATTATATGATTTTTATGTCTTTCAATTCTATATTTTATTAAAACTAATAGGTACAAATTAATTAAACTAATTTAATTTAAAAAATAAATAAAGGATGGCAATGTATGTTATTACGGGCATTTATGCTAATTAAATTCCTGTGGGATATAGATATAAAATTTTACATCCATATGAAAACTAATATAAATTATTAATGAATACTAACAACTTAAAAACAGATACAGAGAGACCTTTTCTTAAACTAATATAAATTATTTTAAAGATATGGATACAGAGGCACCTTCCCTGCGCCACGGAGTGCCGGCCACCTCCATTAACAAGATGGCAATAGATTGGATTGATAAATGCACTGGCTGCATGTACTTTTTCCCCTTTTCTTTTTCTTTAATTTGATTTTTACTTTCCCAACATCGTCAAATGGGAGTCTAGTTATATTGTAAACCGAATTCAAACCCATATTAGTTATAGTAAGCATTATTACTCTTTGACAAAGCCGTGATAAAGATAATTAGAGTGTTGGTTGCTTTGTGATTCATTCACCTAAGGACCATTGAAGGCCTAACGTGGCCTCAATGTAACAGCTCATAAAATTATATATATTAATAATTGAATCAATCAATTCCACTTGCATTGGACATGCATGCATTGACGCATACCACTAATCCATGAGATGTGAAAATATATTGAAAGGAAACACCCAGAAGAGTGGAAAAACATGGCACATGTTTTTTTCTCATCAGAAATCACCCCAAGAAAATGAAGGTGACCTACAAGTAACTGAAAATAAGAATGGAAGGAATCTAAGCATTCCCGAGACATGATGATTGATTGCTTTGCTCTCTGATTATATACTAGAGGTGAACATCAAAACATGATGATTACTTCGCCACCGAGATCAAGGCACACACCGATATCAATATGAAGTACGCCGGAAACATCTTCTTCTGTAGAGTCCCAAACGGGTGCCTTGCCAAATTCCTTCAATTTTGGGGAAAAATTAATCAAAATATGAAGAGAACAACGTACAACAAAATTACTCCAAAAAATACTTCTTTTTCCCATTGTTTTACTTCAGAAAACATAAATAACATAAACGAAGAAAAAGAATCAAATTCGCTCAAAATCTTCCCATTTTTTTCAAAAATTCCCCCTCCCCCCCCCCCCAAATAAAACAGATTTTTTAAGAATTGGGACGGGTACCTGAACATGATGATGTTGCCGCTGATAAAGGTGACCCAGAGGGCGGCGCCCCAGCAGGTAGTGAAAAAGAGGAGGTGGGCGCCGCTGATGAAGGTGACCCAGAGGGCGGCGCCCTAGCAGGTGGCAAAGCAGAGGAGGTGAACGCCGCTGATGAAGGTGACCCAGATGGCGGCGCCCCAGCAGGTGGCGAAGTAGAGGAGGTGGGCGCCGCTGATGAAGGTGACCCAGAAGGCAGCGCCCCAGTAGGTGGCAAAGCAGAGGAGGTGGGCGCCGCCGATGAAGGTGGCCCAGAGGATGGTGCCCCAGCAGGTGGCGAAGTAGAGGATGTGGGTGCCGACGATGAAGGTGGCCCAGAGGGTGGCGCTCCAGTAGGTGGCGAAGCAGAGGAGGTGGGCGCCACTGATGAAGGTGACCCAGAGGGCGGCGCCCTAGCAGATGGTGAAGCAAAGGAGGTGGGCGCCACTGATGAAGGTGACCCAGAGGGCGGCGCCTCAGCAGGTGGCGAAGCAGAGGAGGTGGGTGAGCTTGGCGATGGTGATGGCGGCTGCGGGGGAGGAAAAATACTAGTGGATGCTATATTGAGTGGACAACGCTCCATATCCTTCATCTTGTGGGTGAGACAGGATAGTTCATCCTGCAGCCTTTGAATCTTAGTTTGCAAGCTATCATGAACCCTTATGGAAGAAGCCAAGTCTGCATGTAGTTGATCAAGTTCCAGTTCTTTAGAGAATAGCTTCTCTTGCAGTACTTCATGTTCTAATTCATGTCCTTTAACCGAAACTAGTTTCCTTTGAAGAGATATATTTTGCTCTGCAAGATCTCTCGCTCGTTCCCGAAGCCTCTGCTCCTCCCTGTTCATTCTGTCCATTTCTTTCTCTAAACTTGATCTTAGTTCATTGTTCTGCTCTACCATCCTCCTAGTTCGATTGTCTAGTTCTTTCTCTAAACTTGATCTCAGTTCATTGTTATGCTCTACCATCTGCTCTACCATCCTCCAAGTTCGAATGTCTAGTTCTTTCTCTAAACTTGATTTTAGTTCATTGTTCTGCTCTACCATCTGCTCTACCATCCTCCTAGTTCGAATGTCTAGTACTTTCTCTAAACTTGATCTCAGTTTATTGTTCTGCTCTACCATCCTCCTAGTTCTAATCCTAGTTCTAATTTCTAGTTTTAACTTAGCCCATTTCACTTTGGCTGAGGACCTATAGAGAGAGAGATAATAAAACAACTAGAGATAAGTGTAATGAATTTAACTCAATAAAAGAATTCTTATTCGTGAAAGAGATAATAAAACAACTTACACCGTCAACAAATCCTCGGGTATTTGAGAGCCATCCTGACTCATTTCGCCTGGAGATGGTGCCTTCCCCTTGCTGGAAGATAGAGGAGCTGTAGATGTTGGGTTGCTGCTCGTGCTGTTGGGCATTTGAGAGCCATCCTGATTCATTTCGCCTGGAGATGGTGCCTTCCCCTTGCTGGAAGATTCACCTGGAGATGGTGCCTTCCCCTTGTTGGATGGTGCCTTCCCTTTGCTGGAAGATTTGCCTGGAGATGGTGCCTTCCCTTGGTTGGAAGATTCGCCTGGAGATGGTGCCTTCCCCTTGCTGGAAGATAGTGTAGACGTTGGGTTGCTGCTCGTGCTATCGGATGATGAAGATATAAATAAATTAAAAACTACTTCAAGAACCACCTCATATTTGAAACCTGATATGAGGCACAGAAATATCTTCCAAAAAGACCGATTAGGTTAAGGAGATGGAATGAATTTTTTCTCTCGCTTTTAATGTGGTCGAGAGGAAGGAGAAGGTGAGGTTATGAAGGAAAGTAGCGGCAATGACTCATATTTACAATTATAATCCTACCATATTTTTCAAGTTGTGGGCCATTAAGGAGATGTTTTCCATTTAAAAATCAATAAACAAAAGTTTCTTTTCCCTTTAAAATTTCTCTTTTCCTCTAAAAGATATCTTAATTGTACTATAGTTTGTTGCTCATTAATTCCAGTCATGCTCTAAGTAAGGCGAGAATCGTATTACTATACATGGAAGAGTCCTAGGCGAGAATCCCAGTCATGCTCTATCTTCTCTCCGTGAAGTGGGGCGAGAATAGTAAGAGTCCTGGGCGAGAATCGTATTACTAGATATGGAAGAGTCCTGGGGCGAGGAATCGTATTACGGATATGGAACGGTCTTCTCGAGGAATCGTATTAATTGATATGGAACGGTTACTTATGGTTGAAGATATCTTAATTTGCTCATTAATTTCAGCTATGCTCTATCCCCTTTCCTTTTTTTTGTTTTGGTTTCTTATTAAGACGAGAGATAATCCGGCGGAAATAGAGGTGGGGGAGCTGGCGATCCAATTCCAAGTGAAGCTTTTAAGGTTTAGGAGCGAGCTAANCCGATTAGCTTAAGTAGATGGAATGAATTTTTCTCTCGCTTTTAATGTCGTCGAGAGGGAGGAGAAGGTGAGGTTATGAAGGAAAGTGGCGGCAATGACTCATATTTACAATTATAATCCTACCATATTTTTCAAGTTGTGGGCCATTAAGAACGATGAATATGGAGATGTTTTCCATTTAAAAATCAATAAACAAAAGTTTCTCTTTTCCCTTTAAAATTTCTCTTTTCCTTTAAAAGATATCTTAATTGTACTAACAGTTTGTTGCTCATTAATTCCAGTCATGCTCTATCTTCTCGTGAAGTGGGGCGAGAATCGTCTCGAGAATCGTATTACTAGATATGGAAGTCCTGGGCGAGAATCGTATTACTAGGTATGGATGTCCTGGGGAAATCGTATTAATTGATATGGAACGGTTACTTATGGTTGAAGATATCTTAATTTGCTCATTAATTTCAGCCATACTCTATCCCCTTTCCTTTTTTTGTTTTTGGTTTCTTATTAAGACGAGAGATAATCCGGCGGAAAATAGAGGTGGGGGAGCTGGCGATCCAATTCCAAACGAAGCTTTTAACGGTTTAGGAGCGAGCTAAAAAGGCATGGTATTTTCTAGGATCGTGCAACAGAATTTAAACCAATTAAGTTTTTGGTCCATAGAGCCTAATCGGATCAAATTTGTAAGGGTTGTTTTGTATACGGTAAACTTGGAAAGATAATTACAGTGATTAATTCAGAATCATAATTATATCCAATTCCAAGTGAGGCTTTTAAGGCTTTTGTAGGTATGTTTTGTATACGGTAAACTTGCAAAGATTAAAGTGATTCAGAATCATAATTAGATCATTCCAATTTGATTTTTCTATTTAAAGAGTGATACTATCACTATTGGATTAGGATAATCCTAATCCAGGTAGGAATGCTAATTAATTGCTAAATCAGAGTGATGATAGTGATTTTTATCCCAAAAAATAAGATAATTTTATCTCTATATTATCACTATCTCCCTTTAAATTATAATAACATTATATAATATAATATTATATAATATATATAATAATAATATAGTAATTTAATTATATATAATATATAATTATGTAATTATTGTTATATAGTATATATTTTAATATTTATTACATATACTATTAATAATTATTAATATAAAATTATTATTACAATTATCATAATATATATTGATGTAGTAATTAATCTTATATTATTATGTATATTTATAATATAATAAATATTAATTATTATTATTATTATTATAGCATATATTATGATATACTTAATTATATAATATATTATATATAATACATAATATTTATGATATCATTAATGATAGTATTAATCTTATATTATAATATATTTGTACATAATATAATATCTAATACAATATTTTTACTATATAAAGTATATTATGCAAATAGGTCTTCAAAGGTATTACCGGTATTATGGACATGGTGACCTTCCATTTTCATGATATAATAATATAATGATCACTAATGATTTTTAATTTTAAAATATTTCATACTAAATGAGGTTATGCTGGGTCAAGAGTGATCCTATCATATGCTTATGCAAATTTAGGACTAGATCTAGGCTTAAAAAATAAGCCGCTTAGCATAGCTAAAAAATTTAATATATATATTAATTCTTTATGATATTTACTATTTTTAAAAAGATTTTATAAAAAATTCTTACTTTTTTTAGAACATTTCATATTTCAGTCAAAAAAATAGCCACTTAAAAAATAAAAAATTTCGACCTCATTACACGTTAACAGTTTGTCTGCTCATTAATTCCAGCCGTGCTCCATCTTGTCTCTGTGAAGTGGGGCAAGGAATCGTTTGGCAGCGAAGCGAGCATGCCCCTTTCCTTTTTTTTGTTTTTGGTTTCGGAGATAATCCGGCGGAAAAATGGAAATGGGGGAGCTGGCGATCCAATTCAAGCGAGGCTTTTAAGGCTTTTGTAAGGTATGTTTTGTATACGGTAAACTTGCAAAGATTATAGTGATTCAGAATCATAATTAGATCATTCCATTTGATTTTTCTATTTAAAGAGTGATATACTATCACTATTGGATTAGGATAATCCAATCCTAATCCCATCAAGAAGGTAGGAATGCTAATTGCTAAATTAGTGATTTTTATCCAAAAAAAATAAGATAATTTGGTCTATATATTTATCACTATCTCCCTTTAAATTATAATAACATGATATAATATAATATTATAATATTATAATTATGTAATATTAATTATTGTTATATATATATTTAATAATAATTATGTAATATTATTACAATTATCATAATATATAATATTGATGTAGTAATTAATCTTATATTATGTATATTTATAATATATAATAAATATTTATTATTATTATTATTAGCATAATATTATGATATACTTAATTATATATATATTATATATTACATAATTTTTATTTATGATATCATTAATGATAGTATTAATCTTATATTATATATAATTTGTAAATAATATAATATCTAATACAATATTTTTAGTATATAAAGTATATTATGCAAATAGGTCTTCAAAGGTATTACCGGTATTATGGACATGGTGACCTTCCATTCTCATGATATAATAAATAATGATCACTAATGATTTTTAATTATTAAAATATTTCATACTAAATGAGGTTATGCTTGGTAAAGAGTGATCCTATCACATGATTAACTAAATAGCACCATATTTCATACTAAATGAGGTTATGCAAATTTAGGACTAGATCTAGGCTTAAAAAATAAGCCGCTTAGCATAGCTAAAAAATTTAATATATATATTAATTATTTGATATTTACTATTTTTAAAAATATTTTAAAAAATTCTTACTTTTTATTAGAACATTTCATATTTGAGTCAAAAAAAAAGCCACTTAAAAATAAAAAAATATTTATAACAAAACAATAGAATTTAAGTAATATAATAATAAAATCTACCATTCCTTAGCAGCTAAGCTAACATTGTTAGAGCAAATTAAACATAATAATCTTATCTTTTTAGTAATATGACCATCAAAGAAACATAAGATTTCTAATAATGTTTTATCACTTTAAACCAAATACCACCTTCACATATAAAATGTCCTCTCCATAGACTAGCAAGGAAAAGTCTTGCTGCATCGAGGGCGGAGTAGCAAGTGTGCACCGACCCCGGTGATTGGCGTGCGTCGTATGCGTGCGCATGCCAGGGATAAAATCGTTCTTTTCTGCTTTGGCATATGCTCGCGCGCGGCACGGGCCAATTACCGGGTGCAATGCAGCTTTTGCTGCACCGCCCCTAGTGCAGCAAGACTTTTTCAGACTAGCGATTGAAATATCATACATTTGAGCCTAGCCCAACCTAGCCTTGACAAAGCCCAAGCCGTCAAAAGCCAGGCACGAACCATTTGGGTCTAGTTAGGCTTTGGGGGCAAAAAAAAAAAAAAAAACAGCACGCATGAAGACCCAGACAAGTTACAAAGGAAAGTCTTGTTGTTGGCACGCGCTGTGGGCATGCATGTCAAAAACAAAAATATCTTTTTTTGTTTAGGCATGTGCACATGTGCCAATTGTTAGGCATGGTACAAGACTTCCCCCAAGTTACAACTCGGGAGTGTTGGGTCAATACGGCACGTGGCCGTTTGGTCCGCAAATTTAACGGTTGTTCCATAGCCCATAAAATTTGAACTCCTGGGGCTCGGCAGGACCTGCGACCCATGGCCCTGGGGTTCGTGCAATTTTTTTTTGATTTTTAATTTTTTATATGTTAAATTGACTAAATATGGTAAAATATAATTATTTAGGACTATTGAAAGAGGTATTTTTGTAAAAATTCTCGACGCAGCCTCAAACTCCTGGATTTTTGTCATTGTTGAAAGTGCTAAAATCATTGCGAAAAACTTTCCGCAATGAATTTAAATTCGTAACCATTCATTACAGAAGGTCTGAAGCCCAAATCACTACTTTTAGCAATGAATAAAATTCATCATAGAAAGTATACCTTTTGCAACGAAAACATTTCTTTACTAAATTAAGAAAATTTATTGCTACTACTTCCCAAAAAAATGCAATAATTAGTTAGTTTCCACAACGAATTTATTTCCATTGCTGAAACAAAATGCGTTGCTAAATATTTTCTGTAATGAATGTTTTATTTAGTCAAATTCGTTATTGAATATAAGTTTCCGCAACGAATTTAGTTTCGTTGCTAAAACAAACTTCGTTGCTAAATATTTTCTACAACGAATGTTTTATTTAGTCAAATTTGTTACTAAATATGAGTTTCTACAACGAATTTAGTTTCATTGTGGAAAAGAGATCGTTGCTAAATAATTTTTTTCATTACAAATTAATTTAAAATTATTACAAATATAATTTGTTCCTAATATTAAATTCGTTGTGGAAAGTCAAGTTTGTTACAAATGACTCTAAATAGCATTAATAATATATAACAATGAAGTTTAAAATCCAAAATAAAACTGAAATGATTTACAGCAAAATAAAGTATCCGATATCAGCTTAAAAAAAAAGATGAAAGAGTGAAATATGCCTGGACAAATCAAACTCTCTCATCCAAGATGTCAGTTGGAGATGGAGGTGGAGGGTTGCTCGACGATGCAACTTGTGAAGTCTCAATCACAGTCATGCGGGCCATAACATTCTCTAGCACCGAGGACATGGTGCCGATCTTTTCGTTGGCTTGCTAAAGCTGCTGAACAAGCTCATCATAAAAGGGTCGACCGACATTATTGGTCATAGAAGAGTCAACAAACTATCTCTCCCCTAAATTGATGACTAATCTGAATACGCGACCATCCTAGAGCATATGCTGATCGAGGCCCCAAAACCTTCTACTTAATTTAAAGGTCAGTGAGCTAGTTCTCTAAGTCATTCTTGTATGTCATCATCTGGGCCTATCAGAGAAAAATATGAAATAAAAAAAGACATCATTTCCACAACAACAATATGGACAAAACATCATAGTTTAGAATTAGATACTTATATATTGATCTCGACATATGTCGGATGTCCACTTGACTATCTTCTCGTCATGGCGAAAGCTCCTTCCAACTTTTGATATGATCAACAGTGATATCCCTATTACGCTGAACATGATGGTTTGCCGTTGACACTGATCCATTCTTAGTCTTTGCCTTTCTATTACGGAGGTTCTTAATATTCTTCTCTCGCCTTTCCTATAATAAGAAAATAAATAACTAGTAACTTTGAAGCATGAAAATCTAACAAATGAACACAAAAAATTCATGACTCAATAAAACAATGTAATCAATCATACCTGCCATTCTTTTGACCTTTAATTTTGACTAAGAACTTTCAATCTTTAGGTTTACAATATGGATGGGGCTTTGCATAAGCATCTGCATCTGAGAGCTTGTCCATCTCCTTTTGCAAGTACCAAGCATAAAACTTGTGCTTTTGTTGCTTCCATGCCTCGTTTAACTGCTTTTCAATAATGTATCTTACCTTTTTATTTGTCAGATCAATATCCCAATCATCCTAGAAGAAAATTAAATCAGCGATTACATATCAAGAAATCCCAACACATTAACAAACATGTATTTTCAATAATAATAATGTATTTTCATAACTGTTTAGGATATTATAAGAAACTAAGACCTTTAAAATAAAAGGACATACTGTTGCCTTTTTCCGTAGTGTTTGTTTTTTATGCTTAGGAATGTTTTTCCACTCGCGATACTGAAAAGATGCTTCTTATCGAGCAACAATCCCACAACCATTGTTGAATTGGACTGCATTGCCACCAAGAGGATACTTGCCATGCAATGGCTTATTATCTACACCCAAGAGGATACTTTTCATGCAAGCATGGCAAAGTGATCTAGGTAAGCATTAAGCAGGAGCCCCAACCATCGTACACTGCCCTATCTAATCAATGAATTCACCTCCTATTAAAGAACATGACAAATTCAAGAGATAAATATTGATAATAACCTGTTTTCCAAGCACATCAATATGAATGTATCAACAAAACCTGCTTAATTAGCAATCCAGGAACAGAAATATCTTAATTCCGGAATTCAAAAGGTAGCAAGGTAGTGGCAATAGTGAAGCTAGCGGAGTTATAGGAATGTAGTTGTGTTATCAGTTACAAACATCCAGAAACTGATAGGCTTTGAATTTTGAACAAGCCCACGCATGAAACATGCATCCCTACCAATCTAGCTATAAGACACTAGTAATGCCATAATAGCATTACTACGGATTTTTTGCACAAATAAAATTTTTTGCACAACTTATTTGACTTTCTTACTATAGTATCAGCATGAAAGCCCCAAAGATATCTACAACTTCATAAAGCTTTATCGTCCCCTTTGGTCTTGAGATCAAGTATATGGAGGAGCTCCCTTTTTTCTAAAAAGGGGACGAGATTTATGGGCTTTGGACTCTAAAAAAATGGAAAAAGAGTCCCTGCTACATCTCACGAACATTTTATCAAACGGATGTCCTTCAATAACCTAAACAGGAGATCTTCACTTCCCAAACTTACCGCTAACACCTCCCACAACTCCGTCAGGGGCGAGTAGGAGGGCCATGGTCGTCCTGGTCGAGATGGAGGTTGATACCATGCGAGCAGAGGGCGTTGAGAATGGCCCAGATCTTGGTGCGGTTGTTGAACCCCTTCTTCTCCACCTCCTTAGCTGCGTCGGCATGTATCAATTCTTGATGTCGATGAGGGGAGTCTACCGACCGAAGGTCTTGCGCCAACTACCTAGATGGCTGGCCGACCATCACCAGGCATTAGCCGGCTGTGGCCTGATCGGGCCAGGGTAGAATGACACGGCTTAAGGGCTTCGGTCTCACATCAATATTTTGCATGAACAACTTAATTAATAAAAATTGGATGCTAAAGACTGTTAGGTGGTGAGACAAAGGATAATCTATTTTGTGGTGGCAGTGGAAGGCTAAAAATAAAATTAACTTAAAAGAAAGGTTAAACATAACCTGTTTAATGCATGGGCTGAGGTTTTATTGGCATGCCAGCAGTGGAAATAGAAGGATAGGGCTCTCTACATCGCGCATGATGCAGGTGCATCCTGCATCGCATACGGTGATTAATTTGGTGTCAACGCATAATCTTGGGCCATTTGGTGTTTGTGAAATTCCTGGAAAATTATGCAGTGGCTTCAGGAGTTCTGGTCTGCCCATTATATTAGGATTCTATAGCACTTTCTGAATTAGACTCAAGATTTTTATACATTCATCAGGGCTCCGAATATGCAGGTCTCGTAGATGCTTTTTACCCCCCTCTGCAGGTTAGGTTCCAGACCCTCCTCTAAACTAAGTGTTTTTATTCTTATTTACTCTATTATTTGTATGGGATTTGATAGATTTCGTTTTCTCCTGGTTGTGCCAGAACTCTGTGAAGAGTAGTCTGGTCATTAAAATGTCCAGCTATAAAATACAGCTTACAAAGATTCCAGTCAAAAAGACTGTCCAATTAAAATAGTAGAGATATGGCATTATCTTGATATTACAATATTTAATTTCATTTATATGATCGTCCTAATTGGTCATGGTTTTGTTTTGTCAATATGATCCCACTGGTGATCAAATTACAAGTTGGTGTTCTGCGCACTGGGTGTACGCTTAGACTCTTCCTTTCACAGAAAAATATGTGCATGTAAATCATTTGGACCCAGAAGAATGATAACTAATAGAGCTCATTCTGTTATATTTCTGAAGCAATCCCTTTTCCTGTTGCTGAGGAAGCACATCTCTTAGAGCTGGAAGTACATAAAACTGAGAAAAAATATTTCTACTAGTTTCTTGCCAGACAGAATTATTGTTCATAAACTAATGTCTGCATTATAAACCAGCAAAGTAAATGGAACATCTAAATGCAGATGGAAAATATTGATTATAAAAAGTGGAGAACGTTGCTACAAATTAGAAGTTAAATATTCTTTATCACACTGACCGCATTCATAACTGACTGCATGCATAGCCATGCGCACTTTTCTCAGTTACAAGGTTTTAAAGTTGGTTGTGCGACCTGTTGACAGAGTCCAGCATTAAGGATCTTTGAACGTGATCAACAAGAAAACATGACTTGCAACCATAAGGATTAGCATTTTACTTCATTATAACATGACAGTTTGCCAAGGCGACTCTACTGGAAGCTCCCTTTGCGCCTTCCAGTTGGGAACCTCTATCCTTTCTAAGTGGTGTTAGACTATGTTTTTGGACTCTTTTGATTACATGAAATGGACCGAAAATCTACATCATTGTTGCTTTGGTAACTGACAAGTTGAACTTTGAAACCCAGAAAGAGAAGGCTGCGCAGGATGAACCAGAGGACATTGATCCTGATGTGGCTGCCATGATGGGATTTGGAGGTTTCCGGTCATCCAAGAAGTGAGGAGTGCTTCATCGAAGTCTTTCAGTACAAGACACTCAACATTTGCTGGCACCATCATCCAATGAGAAATATAGCAGACTAATTACGTCCCAGCAGTGCACTGTTTTGCTTCTGGAATTGTAATACGATGATCATGAATGGCTGTAGACGACTTTCTAAATCTCACGGAATTGAAGGTTTGCTATGTGAATGTTCCTACTGTCAAAGTTAAAATGATCTATATTCTACGAAATTTGTGATTTTCAATGAATATGCTCTCTAGTCTATTCGATAGTTCAGGAATGCTATCCCTGTAATTCTATGAAAGGGCATGTACTTGCTGATTTTGAGAGAAAAAAAGTCCAAATTGATCTGTTTGCTATGGTGCTATGTTCTCGTATATTCAGGAAATGAACAAATTGGAATATCAAAATTCGGTGTGTTTTTATTTTGTTCCAACTCCTAAGCTGAAAATTGGTTCCCCTCGGGTTGTGAAAGCAGCACACATGCTGTAGTCACCTTGATACAACCCACCCTCTGGTTGTTTATTGGGAGAAAGCTTTTTTTTTTTTGCTCCTATGTGCAAGTAAGTGTGGAAAACAATGTGCGCATGTACTTCTTTCTTCTTTCCATAAACATGCGATGAAATCAGTCATCCACAAAATTAATCTTGCGCATTTAAGATTCAAGCTCTACGTGAAGCAAAATTCTGAGTCCAATTCGGAGTCTCGAAAGTGAGGCAAAGGGGGACCTTATCAATAGCATGAGCCGCGGGCGGGATCAGCGGACGGCAGAGCGGTGGGTCCTGCGGCTGCTACACGGCCGCGCCACCCGCTTCCACATCCGGGAGATCCATGCCCACGTCCTACGCCACCGTCTCCACTTCTCGAACCTCGTCCTCGCCCACCTCGTCTCCGTCTGCGCCGCCCTCCACCGCCTCCCCTACGCCCGCCGCCTCTTCCTCTCCCATCCCTCCCCCTCCCTCCCCCTGTTCAACGCCACGCTCAAGGCCCTCTCCCTCTCCCCCTCCGCCGCCCCGGATGCCCTCCACCTTTTTTCCCTCCTCCGCCACCGCTCCCTCTCCCCCGACCGCCTCTCCTTTGCCCCCCTTCTCAAAGCCGCCTCCTTTCTCCCTGCCGCCCTCGGCCGCTCCATCCACGCTCTTACCCTCGTCTCCGGCTTCTCCACCCACCCTCCTGTCGCCGTTGGAATCCTCGAGATCTATGCCAGTTCCGGCGAAATGAACTCCGCTCATCGAGCGTTCGACGAAATGTTCCAAAAAGATATGGTTGCTTATAACCTGATGATCAATGGGTACTGTAAAAGAGGCGACTGTGATATTGCATTCCGCCTCTTTGGCCGGATGGCTGAGCGGAGCATTGTCACGTGGAATTCCATGATCGCCGGCTTGGCACGCTGCGGCCGGGATGGCGAAGCTCTAGGGCTTTTCCGGGAGATGTGGGACGATTCCGGGTTCGAGCCTGATGACGCCACATTGGCCACAATTACGCCGGTTTGTGGTCGACTGGGGGCTTTAGATGTTGGTAAGTGGATTCATCATTATGCCGATAAGAAAGGATTATTGAATACTGCTGTCAATGTGGTGAATTCCATCATCGATATGTACTGCAAATGCGGGGATCTGGCATCTGCTCAATTGGTATTCAATGAAATGCCAAAGAAGAGTGTGGTCTCTTGGAATGCCATGATCATGGGGTTGGCTTTCAACGGGCATAGTCAAACTGGGATTAATTTGTTCGAGGAGATGAAGAGAGGTGGAGTGGAGCCCAATGCCGGGACCTTTGTCGGGGTTCTCGGGTGCTGCACTCATGCCGGATTGGTGGAGAGGGGCCGTGAATTGTTCACTTCGATGGTTGAGTATTATGGCATCGAGCCAAAGCTTGAGCATTATGGGTGTGTGGCTGATCTCTTGGGGAGGTGTGGGCTTGTCAGAGAGGCTCAGGAGATGGTTAGGAGCATGCCGATGAGGCCGAGTGCTGCCATCTGGGGGGCGCTGCTCAGCACATGCCGGAGTTATGGTGAGCTCGGCATTGCCGTCAAGGAGCTTATCGAGCTCGAGCCTTGGAATTCTGGGAATTATGTGCTATTAGCCAATCTTTATGCGGAGGCTGGCCGGTGGGAGGAGGCCGAGAACGTGCGGTGGTTGATGAAGGGGAAGAGCGTGCCAAAGGTGCCGGGGCACAGCCTCATTGGACACGAGGATAGGGTTTAAGCGATTAATGGTCTGTTACTTGGAACTCTCAAAAGAGGTAAGAGCCCTACGTTTGGCTTCAACACTGTTTACCTCCAATTGGCCTTTAAGGGGCATATCGTCGAACACGGTTTACAGCCGGAAGAAAGGCTTTGAGATGGAGACCTTTCTTTTTCATCGAAATGACTCATGTTAGAATTTAGAAGGCCAACACCAAATTGATGTAGGCTAAATGGTTTTGGCCTGGACTCGAAACACTGCAAGTGAGACTGCAGCAAAGGCCAGAAGAACCCCCCAATAATCTGGATTCGATTCTAATTACTGATGAACATCTGAGAATTAACCAAAGAATGTATTTATATCTGTATATCTGAGGGAGGGAATCAAGGTGGATCATTGCGTTTATTACATTCTTTGCAACAGCCATGTGATATTATTTCTTGGAAGCCCCCTATTAATTGCGATCGTCAATTTCTTCCTTGCTTGCGCTTCAGACTCGAGCCAACTTCAAGCTCAGATGGAATTTATTATCTAACAGTTGTCACACATGATATAAAAGAGAATAAATGCGCAGCAATCCCATCAAGGAAAGGAGTGCAAAATATTAAAAATCTAAGAGGAAAAGAGTAATTACATGATGTCAAGGTCCAAAAAAGAAGCCAACTAAATAAGACAGGAGCTTAAACCCAAAAGGTCTAATATAAAGGAAGAAACACAGAATTTCAAGAAGACTGGGCGTAGCTAAGGATAATGACCTTGTTTGCTAAACAAATAATACTGTAAATGCCCAAAATATCATCTTTATCTTCTTTCCAAGGTTCAAGAACTGAAGAGTCAACCATATGGTAAAACCACATGCAATTGTAACCAAGACAACCGAATACAATCAAGATCAATCAGCATTTGCCAGAGTCTCTTCATTTACATCAAAAGCTTTCCTTGCCTGCTTAAGCTCTTCATTCATTGACAATAATTCGGTGCACCGGTGGAGCTTTGGCAAGTCCTGTTAATGAAAAACATATAGAATGTTAATGGGTCAAAATTGCAGGGACCAGCTGGTTTTGTGCATTTAACTTTCATGGCAAAACTGGTTACAATATCCATCATTGAAATGCAATAACTTTTTGGTTATCATTTAACAAAAGCTATAGATCAGATATGAGAAAAGGAAGAAAGAGATCTTTCGGGTGGTAGGTGGGTAAGGGTAGTTGCAAGATGGACGATCTAGATGACAGCAAAATAAATGGCTCTAGATGACAGCAAAATAAATGGCATTTTGGTGGCCACTTATGAATAACTTCCTATAGATTCAACTAAATTGCTCTGTAATTATTCAGGCCCCACAACACCCAACATAATGACATATTTTAACGTGTGAAGAGTTTTTTCCCCTCTTCCTTGCCAGAGATTTTTTCCCTCTTCCTCGTCAGGTTTGGAGAGGATGAAGCTTGGCACAAAGGTAAAATTGCACCATCATACATGGGTATTATAGGTTTACAACACAAATCCACATAGAGATAAGGCTATATATACTTAATACTTCCTAGCGCTAGGCTGTCCTTTTTTTATAGCTTGTTTTGAAAGAGTAAAGGTATAGCTTAATTCAAAAGAGTAAAGGTGTTTGGTTTCAAAAACACAAAATTGTTGATATGTTTTGAGCATATGGTGAAGGTTCAAATCCCCACGCATATATAGATAAACGGGTTATTTATTCT
Source organism: Calamus simplicifolius (assembly GCA_900491605.1). Lineage (NCBI taxonomy): Eukaryota > Viridiplantae > Streptophyta > Magnoliopsida > Arecales > Arecaceae > Calamus > Calamus simplicifolius. The sequence continues at coordinate 606,651 of UESW01004255.1, forward strand.
CAAGGGGCCTTTTCTCTTAAGGTCTAATTTTCCCTTAGCCTACACTTTGTGACAAGTCATATCATGCCTATGCATGCTGCATTCCCAGAAATTTTTCACCTTATATAAAATTGAATTCAAGGTATCCAATCCAGCTAATGTCAAGCATTGCAAATTGACTGCAAGAAGGGTGACTGTGCAACATGTGTACTTATGCAGGCATCGATAAAAGTAAATGCGTTCATACCAACACCACTGAAGAATTTTACTAACAAGGACCAGGCATACAGCATTATGGAATATGGATGCTACATGACCCTGTACTTTCATAGACCAAATCCACATCCTTTGGTATCAGCTAAGATGCATTATCATGATTACGATGATGTTTTTTAGAATGATCAAATCATCCAAGACATGACCAGGTAGAGAATAAAAACATATCAAATGTTTCTCAGAACTGCAGCAAGTTGTACCTTACGAATTAGATATAAAAAATCCTCAGTCAACAGTTTCCCCCTCTTTGATGCTATGTCTTGAGCTTTATGCACCTAAGAGAAGTTAATGAAGTTGAAAGTTACATAAGAGAAGAGTGAAAGTATTCCCTTAAGCAGATAGGAAAATTCATAAATAAGCAAAGGAGCAGTCACAAATATGGAACTGGCAGGATTGATCAAATTAAATTTTTGAGCATGTTTATACATGAAGTATTGACAGGTCTTGGAGCTCCTACCGAATGTTGCCACCTGGACAATGGTGAGTTCCTTGTGCACATGAACCTGAGGGTGTGAAGGGCTCTCACAATTTGCAAGTGTAAATTCCATAAAGCTACCTTTTTTCTTAACAATAATGAAATGGCTTTCCTCTTAGAAAATTTACAACAGTAAATCCCTGGGTGCCCAATTGCTTGTGTTAACAATATGAAAATAAACCTCCAGAAAGAGGGTACATTGAGTTAAATTTATGGCATCTAACTGCACTTCTTGTAAACTTGTATCATAATTCAAGAAGCATGTGGCAAGGACTTTGACAGTAAGGACAAGGATTACAAACAAAATTGTAGGGTCCAGGAACACCTGGACATCAGGTTTTCATAACATGTGGCATCTGCCTTAATGTTTTCAAGCCAGGCATGCTTATCCGATTTGTTTTACTTCTAATCAATAGCTGATATTTGGGGGCCAACAAGAATCAGTTCCTAAGGCCTCCTGAATTTTTTAAATGTTGCTCACTTATCTTAATTGGAGGTGCTCTAAAAGGCTTGACTCTATAGGGGAAGAGGGAGTCCTACCATTCAAGTTTACCAATTATTCTTACAGATTAAGCATGTCCACTGGTGCCACAAGCTCTTCTACTGTAACCGGCTTTACAATCTTTCCATCTTTCCAAATTACATATGCATGCATGGGATTACCAGTTTGTAATGTCAAGTTTCCTGAATAAATACAAGCAGTTGAGGTTGCTTTTCTATTTCAGATGGCACTTGTAGACCTCATGCGTCACTGGTTTTCCATAGAAAGTCCGTCATATGGCAAGGATCATTACCTCAAGATAATCAAACATCAAAAGAAAAGTGATTGGATTCTTTTAAATGTGATCGTTTTTTTTAATAATATACTAAACGCCACATGGATTTCCACGATACTGATATTATTCAATTTTTAATTCATGAACGGATGACAGCCAAGAGTTTTACCTAATTTTCTTTCCATTTCTTTTAATTGATAAAAACAATTAAAAGTAAGTGGGAAGCATAATTACCAAATCAGTGACATACTCCATAACGATGTCCTCCACTAGTGCGACTGTTTCTGGAAGTGGCTGCAAAACAAACAGAAGGCAATAACGTTATAACAGGGCACTAACCGCATAAAATCAGTTTTGAGAGCTACAAGAGCAAATTTATCAATATTTCGACCATGCTACTAAGAATTAACTATCAAATGCAACATCCTTTTAGAATGTTGCATCACTATCTATAAACCATATTAAGGTAATCAAATAATTTCTCTCCTCAACTAAGTTTGGGCATAATGCATTATGAAAGTAGACAGAGTTATATCTTGAAAGAAAAACTAAATAACTATAAATTGTTTAAACATGATGTTCTTCATACACAACATATAAAAATGACAAATATTTTTATAAGTGAAAAAAATCTTCTGAAAATCTGAAAAGTAGTTTGAAAATAAATGCAGATTCCATTTTGAGATGACTCCAAGACATGTCCTGATGCAAATCAATGTTGTCAACCAAAGCAGAGTTATCCTTTTAATTCATCCTATATCAATTTTGGATGCCCCTAATGAATGATTTTGATAGCTTTTAACTCTTGAAAATGATAAATGAGTTGTCTGTAAGCTCAAAGTTACTTGAAATTGTAAAAATAAAAATATAGAATAATTGACATCAGCAAATAAGAACAATAAGGCAGAAGATATACTCACATTGGGGTCATCCCCAAATCCATACATCATGTGTTGCACTACAACATCAACAAAGAGATTTATATTAGCAATAATTGAAATGAATATAAATTTTGCATATGATTGCATAACTTTTGTGTAAGCATAAGACTAAACAATTTTCAGTGATGTCAGCAACGAACAGAGCTCATCTATGATTTAGTGTTAACTGGAAGAGGCAATATATGTATGCCACAAAACATTTTCTAAATTTCCAAATTTTTTAAAAGAAATCCAAAAATAACTACATATTGTTTATAAGCATGAAATCATTTATAGAACACCCGGTATCAATGCTCAGTAGGTCAGACCTGGGCCATACATATAAAAAATCTGAATTTGGCCAGGCATAAAGTTTGACCTGAAAGCACATAAAGTTCAAACTTGAAGAAAATCCAGGCCCTGGGCAGTTTCATACTGAAACAGTTATGTTTAGATTATAGATGACCATAGGCCTTTTTGTCGCAAAACCGTAAGTCTGTTCAGATGTTTGTCACCAACATTTTATCTTGATTTTTACCGATATTGAAATCAAGCACAAGAGGTATTGTGGTAACAGGCATGATGATTTTTCCTGTCTCTAGCAAAGCCGCCAAGCAAATCCTAGAGCAGAAGCTTTTTGCCAGGCAACAGCTTTGGAGAATATTATAACATATGATTACTACAAAAATTGTAGCCCCAGTAGACCTCTCAATCCATGAGCTTGTCATTGCATTCAAAATGTGGTAAAACAGCTACCCATTTGCTTCTCGTTGAAAGGTCACACTTTATTGGTTTTATTATCATGCATTGGAAGTTTCCAATTAGCATAGGGGAAGTTTTTATGGTTTTTTGAACCAATGTAAATGTTTGGCAATTTTAATTGGGAGACTTGGTTTTTGATGATTTTGAGGATTTATAAGGAGATAAATGGAAAATTCTATAAATAACTGGAATTAATTTCAAAGTCTTAGACTTATATTTTAAGGTGCGAAGAGGATTGCCGATGTTTGGTTACACCGTTAGCTTATTTGGAAATCAAAGTTGAAACCACACTAAGATTCTTTTGTAATTATCCATACCTCTCTATTTGATAAGGGGGCGTATCTTCTTGTGGAACCTCATGTTCAATTTGATGGGTATTCACTGTGCAACCCAAGAGCTTTCAAAATGTGCAATTTTTCTAAGAGATCATGATTGTTTCACCCTTGTGTTGCGCACAATATGGTTGTTTCCTTAACTGGTCCTCCACAAAGATATAACTGTAGCAGCTATATGGAGGATGATAATGTCAGGTTAGGTTCGAGAAAATCATTCTTCAAACCATATTTCCATGTCTTTCAAAAAAGGAAATTCTTTTAGTAGCACAGACTAGCAAGTACCACCGATAGTCCTAGATTCTAAAAAAAAATTTGATATAGTTCTTATGCATCCAATGAATACCAACAATAAAATAGCAAGCGTAAAACAAAAGTTGGGTTCAATCATTATGAAGACAAACAAAGGCCATTAATGGTGATGATATGCTTTCAGGAATATACAAACATTGTCCTAACCAAAACCAAATGAGAGATGGTCAAAAAAAAAAAAAAAACATCAATCTTACAATCTTTCTAAAAGACTCCACGTTTGCGCTTAAAAGAGGTTTCAGAAGGTTGAGACGTTCCCACCCTCGGCTTCGCCGAGGTCCTGACGAAGAATTGTGCATCACCTGAATTCCACAGCGATCTCCAACATTAACACATAAGTATGCGCTAGCTTCACCGAGGGTCCTGACGAAGAATTGTGCATCACCTGAATTCCACAGCGATCTCCAACATTAACACATAAGTATGCGCTAAAAAAAGAAATCAAGAATTGATACTGTTGCCGCCGGGATCCGTCCTCCAACTCGGGCGCAGTCGATCTCCTGGGGGACCTGCACAGAAGTCCTCACGCGAGAGGCGTTGGGGGTGGCCCTCCGTGGAAGACCCTCCGACGCTCAAGTGGGGAAATCGGCGATCAATCAGAAAATGGGAGGTGGATCTCTCCGGGGAGTCTCTCAGGGGCGGCCGATCGGGAGCTCTAGGGGGAGCACCGACGAGCAGCTGAGGAGAGTGGGAGAGTGAGAGTGAGAGATGGTCTGCCTCCCGTGTTGTATATATAGGGCTTCAATATTCACTAATGAACATAAACTTAGAAAAATCAAGATAGGTTGCAATATAATTAACCTTCATAATTAAGTTCCCATTAACTAAATTTCATTGTTTTTCTTCCACTCATATCATTCTTGGTGATCCTGGCCCCAGTGTATGTTCTTCTTCATATTCACTACTTTTTATCATATTTCTTTTGCGTTCTCATTGTCGCATGATCATTGTGCTAAACTTTTCTCTCTTACCCTTCCCTTGGAAGGCCAACATTTTATAAGGTGCACAAGAGGAAATCCACAGAGTCGTTCCAATCGTCTGCCTATTAGTTTAATTAATCTCTTGCTAGAAGAGAGTGTTTAACGTACCTTGGCTTTCTTCGGAGCATATATGAGGTATATTATGAAGTAGACACCCTCAACGAGGCACGCAATGGTGTTGATAGTGAGCAACAGCGCATCCTTGTTGAAGACACCATAATACACCCACAGCAGGGCACTGAGCAACGACACCACGTATGGTAACGTTTGGGTAGGGTTGCAGCCTCTCATTTATTATCAAGCTATGATCTTTAACTAATCCCCTCAACCGACGAGCTCCGCAATGCCGCAGTCGCCATCCGGTGGGCCACTGATTACCTCCTCAAAACCATCTCTCAGCCAGGCCGTATCTTTGTTCAGGCAAGCCGTGATTAGGAAATGTGATCTTTTGTATCGATTAACGCCGGCTATTTTAGTAACATTATGTTCGGTTCGGGTTCGTTGTCGTTAGGTAGGCGACCCGATAAGAGATCATAGCTGTTGGGAGCGGCCGGAGGACATGGACACGGCGCGGACCGTGTACAACGTGAGCACAGACAGGCCCGGCTCAGAGGTGGCCGGCGAGACAGCTGCTGCACTGGCGGCGGCGTCGATGGTTTTCCGGTCACTGGACCCGGACTACTCGCAGAAGCTGCTGGAGAACGCAATGCGGGCCTTCGAATTCGCAGACAGCTACAAAGGGGCGTACAGCGATGACCCGAGCGTCAAAACTGGTGTCTGCCCTTTCTATTGCAATTTTGATGGATATCAGGCAAGTCCCTTCTCTCCTCTCCTCTTTCTTCCTTCGCTTTTCTCTTGCTTCTGAGATTAAATTAATTATTAATAACTGGAGAAGCGGTATGAAAACCATGGGAAACGGAGTGCATTGGATTCTATCGTCTAGTCACCGAAAAATGGGAGCAGGGGCATTTGTTCTTTGGGTAAGCAGGGGTGCCATGTGGAAGATTATATTGTAAAAAATTGTTTTTAATAAAAATTGGATCTCCAGTACAAATTAAAGAAAAAATCTTGCCTGGATTCTCCTCTGTCCAATGGACCACTGACCTGCTGCCAGTCAGAGGAGCTTCCAACAACCCCAATTTGGATTGTGGGAGATCGTTGCCACACAATATTTTATTTGAGAGTTCTGAGTGATGAGAGTAGAAAACATTAGAGTAATGAAAGAAATGTCCAGGGATAACGTTGAGATCTTGAATAATTTTGCCAGATAATGCTCCTCTGAAGTTAATTAAGTGAACAGAATGTCTCAGCAACACTTGTTAGCAACAGCAATCTTCTGATAACATGGCTAGAAAACTATAGTAATGAGCGAATGCCCCAATGGGTCAACTAATGACGCCGCTCCGTCTTTTATTGAAGACGAATGGTCAAAAGAGCATCCACGGGAGGCAGACATATTATTACGGGCATGGTCTGCGCTTCCACACAATTCCATCAAGTTTATGTTCATTAATATCAAAATTATATGATTTTTATGTCTTTCAATTCTATTTTATTAAAACTAATAGGTACAAATTAATTAAACTAATTTAATTTAAAAAATAAAATAAAGGATGGCAATGTATGTTATTACGGGCATTTATGCTAATTAAATCCCTGTGGGATATAGATATAAACTTTTACATCCATATGAAAACTAATATAAATTATTAATGAATACTAACAACTTAAAAATACAGATACAGAGAGACCTTTTCTTAAACTAACATAAATTATTAGTGAAAACTAATATAAATTATATTTTAAAGATATGGATACAGAGGCACCTTCCCTGCGTCCGCGGAGTGCCGGCCACCTCCATTAACAAGATGGCAATAGATTGGATTGATAAATGCACTGGCTGCATGTACTTTTTCCCTTTTCTTTTTCTTTTAATTTGATTTTTACTTTCCCAACGTCGTCAAATGGGAGTCTAGTTATATTGTAAACGGAATTCAAACCCATATTAGTTATAGTAAGCATTATTACTCTTTGACAAAGCGTGATAAAGATAATTAGAGTGTTGGTTGCTTTGTGATTCATTCACCTAAGGACCATTGAAGGCCTAACATGGCCTCAATGTAACAGCTCATAAAATTATATATATTAATAATTGAATCAATCAATTCCACTTGCTTTGGACATGCATGCATTGACGCATACCACTAATCCATGAGATGTGAAATATATTGAAAGGAAACACCCATAAGAGTGGAAAAACATGGCACATGTTTTTTTTTTATCAGAAATCACCCAAGAAAATGAAGGTGACCTGCAAGTAACTGAAAATAAGAATGGCAGGAATCTAAGCATTCCCGAGACATGATGATTGATTGCTTTGCTCTCTGATTATATACTAGAGGTGAACATCAGAACATGATGATTACTTCGCCACCGAGATCAAGGCACACACCGATATCAATATGAAGTACGCCGGAAACATCTTCTTCTGTAGAGTCCCAAACGGGTGCCTTGCCAAATTCCTTCAATTTTGGGGAAAAATTAATCAAAATACGAAGAGAACAACGTACAATAAAATTACTCCAAAAAAATACTTCTTTTTCCCATTGTTTTACTTCAGAAAACACAAATAACATAAACGAAGAAAAAGAATCAAAATTCGCTCAAAATCTTCCCATTTTTTTCAAAAATTCCCCCTCCCCCCCCCAAATAAAACAGATTTTTTAAGAATTGGGACGGGTACCTGAACATGATGATGTTGCCGCTGATAAAGGTGACCCAGAGGGCGGTGCCCCAGCAGGTGGCGAAAAAGAGGAGGTGGGCGCCGCTGATGAAGGTGACCCAGAGGGCGGCGCCCCAGCAGGTGGCAAAGTAGAGGAGGTGGGCGCCGCTGATGAAGGTGACCCAGAGGGCGGCGCCCAAGCAGGTGGCGAAGCAGAGGAGGTGGGCGCCGCTGATGAAGGTGACCCAGAAGGCGGCGCCCCAGCAGGTGGCGAAGCAGAGGAGGTGGGCGCCGCCGATGAAGGTGGCCGAGAGGATGGTGCCCCAGCAGGTGGCGAAGCAGAGGATGTGGGTGCCGCCGATGAAGGTGGCCCAGAGGGTGGCGCTCCAGTAGGTGGCGAAGCAGAGGAGGTGGGCGCCGCTGATGAAGGTGACCCAGAGGGCGGCGCCCTAGCAGATGGCGAAGTAGAGGAGGTGGGCGCCGCTGATGAAGGTGACCCAGAGGGCGGCGCCTCAGCAGGTGGAGAAGCAGGAGGTGGGTGAGCTTGGCGATGGTGATGGCGGCTGCGGGGGAGGAAAAATACTAGTGGATGCTATATTGAGCGGACAACGCTCCATATCCTTCATCTTGTGGGTGAGACAGGATAGTTCGTCCTGCAGCCTTTGAATCTTAGTTTGCAAGCTATCATGAACCCTTATGGAAGAAGCCAAGTCTGCATGTAGTTGATCAAGTTCCAGTTCTTTAGAGAATAGCTTCTCTTGCAGTACTTCATGTTCTAATTCATGTCCTTTAACCGAAACTAGTTTCCTTTGAAGAGATATATTTTGCTCTGCAAGATCTCTCGCCCGTTCCCGAAGCCTCTGCTCCTCCCTGTTCATTCTGTCCATTTCTTTCTCTAAACTTGATCTTAGTTCATTGTTCTGCTCTACCATCCTCCTAGTTCGAATGTCTAGTTCTTTCTCTAAACTTGATCTCAGTTCATTGTTATGCTCTACCATCTGCTCTACCATCCTCCAAGTTCGAATGTCTAGTTCTTTCTCTAAACTTGATTTTAGTTCATTGTTCTGCTCTACCATCTGCTCTACCATCCTCCTAGTTCGAATGTCTAGTTCTTTCTCTAAACTTGATCTCAGTTTATTGTTCTGCTCTACCATCCTCCTAGTTCTAATCCTAGTTCTAATTTCTAGTTTTAACTTAGCCCATTTCACTTTGGCTGAGGACCTAGAGAGAGAGAGAGATAATAAAACAACTAGAGATAAAGTGTAATGAATTTAACTCAATAAAAGAATTCTTATTCGTGAAAGAGATAATAAAACAACTTACACTGTCAATAAATCCTTGGGTATTTGAGAGCCATCCTGACTCATTTCGCCTGGAGATGGTGCCTTCCCCTTTCTGGAAGATTCGCCTGGAGATGGTGCCTTCCCCTTGCTGGATGGTGCCTTCCTTTGCTGGAAGATTTTCCTGGAGATGGTGCCTTCCCCTGGCTGGAAGATTCGCCTGGAGATGGTGCCTTCCCCTTGCTAGAAGATAGTGTAGACGTTGGGTTGCTGCTCGTGCTATCGGATGCTGAAGATATAAATAAATTAAAAAACCACTTCAAGAACCACCTCATATTTGAAACCTGATATGAGGCACAAAATATCTTCCAAAAAGACCGATTAGCTTAAGTAGATGGAATGAATTTTTCTCTCGCTTTTAATGTCGTCGAGAGGAGGAGAAGGTGAGGGTATGAAGGAAAGCGGTGGCGATGACTCATATTTACAATTATAATCCTACCATATTTTTCAAGTTGTGGGCAACGATGAATATGGAGATGTTTTCCATTTAAAAATCAATAAACAAAAGTTTCTCTTTTCTCTTTAAAATTTCGACTTTATTACTGGATATGGGAACGATTACTTATGGCTGAAGATATCTTAATTGTACTAACAGTTTGTTGCTCATTAATTCCAGTTATGCTTCATCTTCTCTCCGTGAAGTGGGGTGAGAATCGTATTACTGGATATGGAACGGTCCTGGGGCGAGGAATCGTATTACTCGATATGGAACGGTCCTCTTTCCGTGAAGTAGGGCGAGGAATCGTATTACTGGATATAGAACGGTCCTATTTCCGTGAAGTAGGCGAGGAATCGTGATATGGAACGGTTACTTATGGTTGAAGATATCTTAATCGTATCCTATCAGTTTGTTGCTCATTAATTTCAGCCATGCTCCATCCCCTTTCCTTTTTTGTTTTTGGTTTCTTATTCAGACGAAAGATAATCCGGCGGAAAATAGAGGTGCGGGAGCTGGCGATCCAATTCCAAGCGAAGCTTTTAAGGGTTTAGGAGCGAGCTAGGAAGGCATGGTATTTTCTAGGATCGTGGAACAGAATTTGAACCAATTAAGTTTTTGGTCCATAGAGCTTAATCGGATCAAATTTGTAAGGGATGTTTTGTATACGGTAAACTTGGAAAGATAATTACAGTGATTAATTCAGAATCATAATTATATCCAATTCCAAGCGAGGCTTTTAAGGCTTTTGTAGGGTATGTTTTGTATACGGTAAACTTGCAAAGATTACAGTGATTCAGAATCATAATTAGATCATTCCATTTGATTTTTCTATTTAAAGAGTGATATACTATCACTATTGGATTAGGATAATCCTAATCCAGGTAGGAATGCTAATTAATTGCTAAATCAGAGTGATGATAGTGATTTTTATCCAAAAAAATAAGATAATTTTATCTCTATATTTATCTATCTCCCTTAAATTATAATAACATTATAATATAATATAATATAATAATATATAAATAAATTAATTAGTAATTATATATAATATTATAATTATGTAATATTAATTATTGTATATAGTATTATATTTAATATTATTACTATATTAATAATATTATAATATAAAATTATTACAATTATCATAATATATATTGATGTAGTAATTAATCTTATATTATTATGTATATTTATAATATAATAAATATTAATTATTATTATTATTATAGCATAATATTATGATATACTTAATTATATAATATATTATATATAATACATAATTTATTTATGATATCATTAATGATAGTATTAATCTTATATTAATATATAATTTGTATAATATAATATCTAATACAATATTTTTACTATATAAAGTATATTATGCAAATAGGTCTTCAAAGGTATTACCGGTATTATGGACATGGTGACCTTCCATTTTCATGATATAATAAATATAATGATCACTAATGATTTTTAATTTTTAAAATATTTCATACTAAATGAGGTTATGCTGGGTCAAGAGTGATCCTATCATATGCTTATGCAAATTTAGGACTAGATCTAGGCTTAAAAAATAAGCCGCTTAGCATAGCTAAAAAATTTAATATATATATATTAATTATTTATGATATTTACTATTTTTAAAAAGATTTTATAAAAAATTCTTACATTTTATTAGAACATTTCATATTTGAGTCAAAAAATAGCCACTTAAAAAATAAAAAATTTCGACCTCATTACACGCTAACAGTTTGTCTGCTCATTAATTCCAGTCGTGCTCCATCTTGTCTCTGTGAAGTGGGGCGAGGAATCGTTTGGCAGCAAAGCGAGCATGCCCCTTTCCTTTTTTTTGTTTTTGGTTTCAGAGATAATCCGGCGGAAAAATGGAAATGGGGGGAGCTGGTGATCCAATTCCAAGCGAGGCTTTTAAGGCTTTTGTAGGGTATGTTTTGTATACGGTAAACTTGCAAAGATTATAGTGATTCAGAATCATAATTAGATCATTCCATTTGATTTTTCTATTTAAAGAGTGATATACTATCACTATTGGATTAGGATAATCCAATCCTAATCCCATCAAGAAGGTAGGAATGCTAATTGCTAAATTAGTGATTTTTATCCAAAAAAATAAGATAATTTGGTCTATATATTTATCACTATCTCCCTTTAAATTATAATAACATGATATAATATAATATTTATAATTATAATTATGTAATATTAATTATTGTTATATAGTATATTATATTTATTTATTACTACTAATAATAATATAAAATTATTATTACAATTATCATAATATATAATATTGATGTAGTAATTAATCTTATATTATTATGTATTTATAATATAATAAATATTTATTATTATTATTATTATTATAGCATAATATTATGATATACTTAATTATATAATATATATATATTACATATTATTTATGATATCATTAATGGTAGTATTAATCTTATATTATAATATATAATTTGTAAATAATATAATATCTAATACGATATTTTTACTATATAAAGTATATTATGCAAATAGGTCTTCAAAGGTATTACCGGTATTATGGACATGGTGACCTTCCATTCTCATGATATAATAAATATAATGATCACTAATGATTTTTAATTATTAAAATATTTCATACTAAATGAGGTTATGCTTGGTAAAGAGTGATCCTATCACATGATTAACTAAATAGCACCATATTTCATACTAAATGAGGTTATGCAAATTTAGGACTAGATCTAGGCTTAAAAAATAAGCCGCTTAGCATAGCTAAAAATTTTAATATATATATATTAATTATTTATGATATTTACTATTTTTAAAAATATTTTATAAAAAATTCTTACTTTTTATTAGAACATTTCATATTTGAGTCAAAAAAAATAGCCACTTAAAAAATAAAAAAATATTTATAACAAAACATGAATAGAATTTAAGTAATATAATAATATAAAATCTACCATTCCTTAGCAGCTAAGCTATCATTGTTAGAGCAAATTAAACATAATAATCTTATCTTTTTAGTAATATGACCATCAAAGAAACATAAGATTTCTAATAATGTTTTATCACTTTAAACCAAATACCACCTTCACATATAAAATGTCCTCTCCATAGACTAGCAAGGAAAAGTCTTGCTGCATCGAGGGCGGAGTAGCAAGTGTGCACCGACCCCGGTGATTGGCGTGCGTCGTATGCGTGCGCATGCCAGGGATAAAATCGTTCTTTTCTGCTTTGGCATATGCTCGCGCGCGGCACGGGCCAATTACCGGGTGCAGTGCAGCTTTTGCTGCACCGCCCCTAGTGCAGCAAGACTTTTTCAGACTAGCAATTGAAATATCATACATTTGAGCCTAGCCCAACCTAGCCTTGACAAAGCCCAAGCCGTCAAGAGCCAGGCACGAACCATTTGGGTCTAGTTAGGCTTTGGGGGCAATAAAAAAAAAAAAAAACAACGCGCAGGAAGACCCAGACAAGTTACAAAGGAAAGTCTTGTTGTTGGCACGCGCTATGGGCATGCATGTCAAAAACAAAAATATCTTTTTTTGTTTAGGCATGTGCACATGTGCCAATTGTTGGGCATGGTACAAGACTTCCCCCAAGTTACAACTCGGGAGTGCTGGGTCAATACGGCACGTGGCCGTTTGGTCCGCAAATTTAACGGTTGTTCCATAGCCCACAAAATTTGAACTCCTGGGGCTCGGCAGGACCTGCGACCCATGGCCCTGGGGTTCGTGCAGTTTTTTTTTTTGATTTTTAATTTTTTATATGTTAAATTGACTAAATACGGTAAAATATAATTATTTAGGACTGTTGTAAGAGGTATTTTTGTAAAAATTCTTGACGCAGCTTACAAGCCTCAAACTCCTGGATTTTTTTCATTGTTGAAAGTGCTAAAATCATTGCGAAAAACTTTCCCCAATGAATTTAAATTCGTAACCATTCATTACAGAAGGTCTAAAGCCCAAATCACTACTTTTAGCAATAAATAAAATTCGTCATAGAAAGTCTACCTTTTGCAATGAAAACATTTCTTTACTAAATTAAGAAAATTTATTGCTACTACTTCCCAAAAAAATGCAATAATTAGTTAGTTTCCACAACGAATTTATTTCCATTGCTGAAACAAATTGCGTTGCTAAATGTTTTCTGTAATGAATGTTTTATTTAGTCAAATTCGTTATTGAATATAAGTTTCCACAACGAATTTAGTTTCGTTGCTAAAACAAACTTCGTTGCTAAATGTTTTCTACAACGAATGTTTTATTTAGTCAAATTCGTTACTAAATATGAGTTTCTACAATGAATTTAGTTTCATTGTGGAAAAGAGATCGTTGCTAAATAATTTTTTTTCATTACAAATTAATTTAAAATTATTACAAATATTATTTGTTCCTAATATTAAATTTGTTGTGGAAAGTCAAGTTTGTTACAAATGACTCTAAATAGCATTAATAATATATAACAATGAAGTTCAAAATCCAAAATAAACTAAAATGATTTACACCAAAATAAAGTATCCGATATCAGCTTAAAAAAAAAGATGAAAGAGTGAAATATGCCTGGACAAATCAAACTCTCTCATCCAAGATGTCAGTTGGAGATGGAGGTGGAGGGTTGCTCGACGATGCATCTTGTGAAGTCTCAATCACAGTCATGCGGGCCATAACATTCTCTAGCACTGAGGACATGGTGCCGATCTTTTCGTTGGCTTGCTAAAGCTGCTGAACAAGCTCATCATAAAAGGGTCGACCGACATTGTTGGTCGTAGAAGAGTCAACAAACTGTCTCTCCCCTAAATTGATGACTAATATGAATACGTGACCATCCTGGAGCATATGCTGATCGAGGCCCCAAAACCTTCTACATAATTTAAAGGTCAGTGAGCTAGTTCTCTAAGTCATTCTTGTATGTCATCATCTAGGCCTATCAGAGAAAAATATGAAATAAAAAAAAGACATCATTTCCACAACAACAATATGGACAAAACATCATAGTTTAGAATTAGATACTTATATATTGATCTCGACATATGTCAGATGTCCACTTGACTGTCTTCTCGTCATGGCGAAAGCTCCTTTCAACTTTTGATATGATCAACAGTGATATCCCTATTACGCTGAACATGATGGTTTGCCGTTGACACTGATCCATTCTTAGTCTTTGCCTTTCTATTACGGAGGTTCTTAATATTCTTCTCTCGCCTTTCCTATAATAAGAAAATAAATAACTAGTAACTATTGGCCCAGATGACAACCCAAGAGGGGGGGGGGGGGTGAATTGGGTTCTTTAAAAATTAGCCTTTTAAAGTAGTTTGCTTAAGATGAATGAAGGCAATAGCAATGTAAATACAAAGTGCAGTGAATAAAACAGAGATAGAGAAAGAGTCAATGAAAGCACGGAAAACACAAAGATTTTATAGTGGTTCGGTGTATCCAACACCTATGTCCACTCCCAAGATTCACTTGGGTCCACACTATAATCTTCCTTGATTACAGCAGAGTTGTTTTACAAGCTCACAACTCAAACTTGTTGTTTTTTCGGGATCACAACGAACCCAGCTGGTTTTCAAGGGCTCACCAGCACAAAAACCCTAACCCAAGCTTTACCAAGCTTGTACCGAGGTAAGACTACCTCAACTAGTTCAATCCCCCAGATTGAACTAGACACAAAGAATAGAAATATTATTTTTCAGTTACAAAGCTCCTTAATGAGCAGATAAACAAATGTAAGAATAAAGTTTAGAAAAGCCTGATTTGCAGTTGGTTGGCTTTTGAGCTTTTCTTCTTTTCTTCTTTTCCTCAACTCTTTTGAAGTGTAGAATCGGGCCTCAGCTCGGATTCACGGAATGTACGTTGGAGTTGATTTGAGCTTTTCCTCTTTTCTTTGAGTGTTGAAAATCACTTGAGATGCTCTTGAATAGCTCTTGGATTTTATTCTGAAGCTTCCTTGGATTGTTGAGCTTGAGCACAGAAGGAGCTTCCTTTGATTTCACACTCTTTCTTTCACTCTATTTTGAATCATGGATTTTTTCAAATGAAGCTCTGTTTTTTCGATTTTTCTCTTCTTTTCTCTTGAAGTGAATTTCTCTCTATTTGTATATGTTTGATTTGAAAATGGCTTCTCTATTTATAGATTCTGCAAAAATATAGCCGTTAGAAACAAAGAAAAATAGCCGTTAATTAAAAATCTTACCGTTGACGCTAAGTTGGCATTCGGAAAAATTTCGCCCAGATTTGCTGGAGTCGACTCCTGCTTTCCGCGAGTCGGCTCGAAGTCGTGATACCAAAAATAGAAATGTTCAGAAAGTCAAAGGGTCGACTCATCAAAAATAAAGTGTCGACTCCTGACAGTCGGGGGTCGACTCATGAAAAGTTGGGGGTCGACTCGCGAAATGCTCAGAAAAACACACCTCTGGTGTCTGAGCGGAGTCGACTCACACAGTCATGGAGTCGGCTCGACAGAATCGGGGGTCGACTCAAGAAATCACATGGGTCGACTCGAGACAGATAGACATTTCTGTATTCTGAGTGGAGTCGACTCTGAAACTCTAGAGTCGGCTCCGGAACGTATCAAAAATCAGAGAATTTTCTGATTGACTTGAAATTCGTTCCAGATTCATTTTAAATCATTATTTTGACTTGAATATAATAAAATTGACATTAGGAATCAATTCAAGAAATGTTCCAAAAACTCATTGATTATAGTATGAAGTATAAAATTTCTTTTTGAAAGCTTAAACATGGAGCTTGAAGTTACTTTCAAATTGATTAAAGTTATACTTTAACATTCTCATTCATTGTTCTAAATAAATTCATTGTTCATGTAAATAAACTCATTACATCTTTTAATATACTCATGGCTTTTGGTAATCATCAAAATCAATAAGATTGGGGCATCAAATTCTCAACAATCTCCCCAACAATCTCCCTTTTTGATGATGATAAAAACATTGAGTTTATGCATGATTGATTAGAGAATTTATTTTATTTTCATAGTTAGGCTTAGGCTCCCCCTGAATGAGGTAGCTCCCCCTATGAAACTCAAATAAATATCCCATTCATTCAATTATTATTTCATTCATTCAATCATTTTAATATCATTTGATTAATCAATTTCTCCCATATGCATATACAGTTATAAAACTATAAAACTCTCCCCCTTTTTTGTTATCAACAAAAAGGTAGAGATGCAACAAACATAATCATTCATTCATTCAAGATTTGATTTAATAAAATCATTCATTCATTGATCAAAGGAGAAATACATTCAAATTGAGATTACATTGACAATTCAAAATAGACTTTTCATTACATCATAATATAAACATCATTACATTGTAAGGACTAAGTATCTAATACATCAAAAGTGAGTCCTAACAATCCTAGTCAAATGATCTATTATATTTTTCATTCCATCTGTTTGTATCTTCACATAGTCCTTCAGTCTCTCATCAACAAAGGTGCAAGCAGTCAAAATTTTATCTTGGAGTTCTGCATTGCATTTAGCATATGTTTCGCCATCTCCGCAGATATCTTTAAGTTCTTCAAATATGTTCTTAAGGTCTCCACTTAAAGACACAGATGAAGTGCTAATGGTTGACTCTATTTTGGTGATCCGGTCATCCAAAGAGTAAAGAGTTTCCTTGAGATTCATAAACTTGTTTTCAAACTCTGATTTTAACTTTTCTGACTGATCATCGAGAAGGCCTTTAAGCTGCCTTAACTGAAGTTCTGTGAAACCAACAGATGAAGATGATGCATGATCAAATAACGGAGCAGGGGTAGGTGCAGGAGCAGGTATAGGAGAGCTCGGAGGGACAGGCGAAGTGTGTCTGACTGATGGTCCCGGTGCCTCAGTGTCCATGGCTCTATCATCCATCAAACCTTTCCTTTCCCATCTCCCATTTCTCTTAACAAAACCCATTCTTTGTATAGTGGCCAAACTGTAAAAGTCAGTATGCCTTAAGTTCCTCATAGGCTCACTATCTGAAATGACAATCCCTTGGCTCTGGAAAATTTTGGTGAGAATCATGCCGTAGGGTAAACTTGATTTTCTTTTACCACCACAATCGGCAATATACCATAAAATCATACTAGGAAGGTTAATGGGTTTACCCGTTACAATTGCATCCATTACAAATATATCTCTTTCTGACACATAATCAAACCTCCCAATCTTTGGGAATAGGATTCTACTACAGATGTTGTGGAGAAGTCTTAATTCTAAGGATAACTGATTTGCAAAAACTTCCTCAAAACCGAAAATCTCCCTGTTAAGTAGTCTAGACAGTGCTGGGCTTCTGTCTTCAGAAGAAAATGTAGATGTTCCCGATATAGGTAGGTTCAATAATCTAGAAAGCAGCTCTACAGTCACTGATATTCTGTTTCCTCTAACACTGCTTATAAGTCCGTTATCTCCTCTAGACAGATTCTTATAAAATTCCTTGACAAGAGCTGGGTAGGTAGGACAATCTAAAGAGCAAATCTTTTCCCAACCCATCTCAATCACTGCCTTCCCACAATAAATCCCTCAGCTTCAAACAATTCAAAATCTACTTTCTCCCGTAGTAATCACTCTATCGGCGAGTCTATCTACCTGTGATGGAGCTGTAGATGGAGAAGCATTTGGAGTTGAGGAGGATGAGGTTGAATCTGTGCTTGGTGGAGGCTCACGAACAGGACGCCTCACGGTCTTCCTCACCGCTCTCTTCCTCTTTACTCCGGCCGCACAAGGTTAGATCCTCGAGTTTTAGGGCCATTGATCTATTGGAAGGGTTAATTAGGGATTCTTGGGAATTTGGAAGGTCAGGAGATATTTTGGAGAGAGTATTTGGAGAGATTGAGACGTTAGAAATGAACGGCGAGTCGACTCTGCCCTAGATAAATCGACCTGGGACCACTTCGAGTCGGCTCCCGCAAAGCGAGGGGTCGACTCCGGACAGTCACAGAAAACTATCCCGAAGTGGAGTCGACTCGCGCAGAGAAGGGGTCGACTCAAGAGTTTCAGTAGAAACCTGGAGTCGACTCCGATACTCACCGAGTCGGCTCCGAGACCATTTCAGAGCAAAAAACATAAAGTTTCAGATAATCTGAAATGTGTCCGGATAATGATCTTAAAAATTGATAAAATAATCATTGGAATTTAATAGATCAATTAGATATGAATTCTAGATAAGATTTCCTTAAAGATCAAGGATTTGAAAGAATTTTAGATAAACTTTCCTTAGGGGTTTCAAATTCATTCTAATGGATCACAAATCCCTAACTCTCCTCTAAGATAACAGAATCTTTCTTCACTCAAGGGTTTTGTAAATATATCAGCTAATTGTTCTTCAGTATTAACATAATCAAGACATATTTCATTATTTGCAACATGTTCTCTTATAAAATGATATCTAATTTCTATGTGTTTGGTTCTTGAATGTTGAATTGGATTTTTAGTTAGATTGATTGCACTTGTATTATCACATCTTATAGGTGTTTTATCAAGTGTGATACCATAGTCTTCAAGTTGTCGCTTAATCCATAGGATTTGAGCACAGCAACTTCCAGCTGCTACATATTCAGCTTCAGTAGTTGATAATGCAACTGAATTTTGCTTTTTGCTAAACCATGAGATTAAGTTACTTCCTAAGAATTGGCATGCACCACTTGTGCTTTTTCTATCTAACTTACATCCAGCATAATCAGAATCAGTGTATGCAATTAGATTTAATGTTGAGTCTCTAGAATACCATAAACCTACATTTTTAGTTCCACTTAAGTATCTTAGTATTCTTTTAACAGCAATTAAATGTGATTCTTTAGGTTCAGACTGAAATCTAGCACATAAGCAAACAGCAAACATTATGTCTGGTCTACTTGCAGTTAAGTAAAGTAGGGATCCGATTATACCTCGATAATATTTTTGATCAACCTTCTTACCTTCTTCATCTTTGTCCAGCTTGCATGAAGGACTCATTGGTGTTCCGAGGGGTTTGATTGATTCCATACCAAACTTCTTTAGAATTTCTCTTGTGTACTTTGTTTGGTTGATAAAGATTCCCTCTTTGCTTTGTTTGATTTGGAGTCCAAGGAAGAAGTTGAGTTCTCCCATCATGCTCATTTCAAATTCGCCCTGCATCAACTTAGCAAACTCTTGACATAGAAGATTGTTAGTAGCACCAAAAATAATATCATCAACATATATTTGAACTACTAATAAATCTTTACCTTTTCTTTTCAAAAACAATGTTTTATCTACATTTCCTCTTACAAAATCATTTTCAATTAAGAATTTACTTAATCTATCATACCAAGCTCTAGGTGCTTGTTTCAAACCATATAATGCTTTGTGCAATTTAAAAACGTGATTTGAAAATTCATGATCTTCAAAACCTGGTGGTTGTTCTACATATACTTCTTCATTTATAAATCCATTTAGAAAAGCACTTTTTACATCCATTTGAAATAAGTTGAAATTCATGTGACATGCAAATGCAAGTAATAGTCTAATGGCTTCTAATCTAGCTACTGGTGCAAAGGTTTCATCAAAATCAATACCTTCTTCTTGATTATATCCTTTTGCAACTAATCTAGCTTTGTTTCTAATTACTATGCCATTTTCATCTAGTTTATTTCTAATATCCATTTTGATCCTATAACAGAATGATTTTTAGGTCTTTCTACTAAAGTCCATACATTATTTCTAGTGAATTGATTTAATTCTTCTTGCATTGCTAACATCCAATTATTATCTTTTTCAGCTTCTTCAATAGATTTAGGTTCAATTTGTGATACAAATGCAAGATGATTACTAATATTTCTCATAGATGATCTAGTTCTTATTCCTTGAGATGGATCACCTATAATCAATTCCTTAGGGTGACTATAAGCATATCTCCAATCCCTAGGTAGATCTACATCATTATGATTAGTGTTAGTATCATCATCCTTAGGTGAATCATTATCTTTAGCGTCTTGCTCATGATCTAAAGATACATCAATATTTAATTTTTCAAGATCTTTTCAATTATGTTTGTATCTTCTTCATCATCAAGTTTTTCGGAACGAGTTGCTAAAGATTCATCAAAAACTACATGAATGGATTCTTCAACAACTAAAGTTTTCTTGTTAAATACTCTATATGCTTTACTAGTTATTGAATATCCTAAGAATATTCCTTCATCAGATTTAGCATCAAATTTGCCTAAATTATTTTTACCATTATTGTGAACAAAACATTTACAACCAAATGCATGAAAATATTTAATGTTGGGTTTTCTATCATGCCATAATTCATAAGGTGTTTTCTTTAAAATAGGTCTGATTAAGGCTCTATTTAGGATGTAACATGCTGTGTTAATAGCTTCCGCCCAAAAGTATTTCGGGAGTTTACTTTCACATAGCATGGTACGGGCCATGTCTTCTAAAGTCCTTTTTTCTTTCAACTACTCCATTTTGTTGTGGGGTTCTAGGTGCAGAAAAGTTATGATTAATACCATTTTCATTGCAAAAACTTTCAAATAAGTGATTTTCAAATTCAGTTCCATGATCACTTCTTAGAGACACTATGGTAGTGTTTTTCTCATTTGTTACTTTCTTGAAGAATTTCAGGAATATCGAGAAAGTCTCATCTTTGTGAGCTAAAAACATTACCCAAGTGAATCTAGAGTAATCATCTACTATCACAAGACCATATTTCTTTCCTCCTAGACTTGTGGTTCTAGTTGGTCCAAAAAGGTCCATGTGAAGTAGCTCTAATGGCCTAGAAGTTGAAACAATATTTTTAGATTTAAAAGAACTTCTGTTTGTTTTCCAAACTGACATGCATCACATATTTTGTTATTTTCAAAATCTATTTTAGGTAAACCTTTTACTAAATCCATTCTAATTAGTTTTGAAATTAGGTGTGTGCTTGCATGACCTAATCTTCGATGCCACAACCAACCAATCTCATTCATATTAGCATTATTAGCAACTAAGCAATGATTATTAGTAGACAAATTGTCTAAGTCAATCATGTATACATTGCCATTTCTATTTCCAATAAAAATAATGCTATTATCAATGTTATTAGCTACTGTGCATATAGAAGATTCAAATGATACTTTAAAACCTTTGTCACATAATTGACTTATACTAATTAAGTTATGCTTTAAACCATCAACATAAAGTACATTTTCAATATATGTGGAGGGAGTTATTTGAATGTTACCAAACCCCAAGATTTGGCCTTTGCCATTGTCGCCAAATGTAACAACTCCTCCTCTTTTCTTCAAGGGTGATGAATTCTTCTTTGTCACCCGTCATATGTCTTGAGCAGCCACTATCAAGATACCACTTTCTCTTTGATCTCTTGGCCACAAGACATTCCTGCAATGATATCAAACTTTATGTTTAGGTACCCAAGCTTTCTTGGGTCCTTCATGGTTAGTAGCAACAAATATTGTTCCTTTCGGAACCCATATTTTCTTCCCTTTAACATTTAAGTTTTTATTAGGTTTCAGAATTTTACATTCATAAGATTTATGTCCTTTTTGATTACATTTAAAGCATGTAAAATTACTTTGGCCAGCACGCACAAAAATATTTTTCAGTGATTTTTGTTTTCTTAAAGTGTTATACCCTAATCCGGCTTTGTCAAAAACTGCTTTTTGACTATTTAATAACATGTCTAATTTAGTTGAGCTTAATGTAAACTTATCAACTATGTTCTTATGTTTTTCAACCTCTTTCCTTAGATTATTATTTTCATTGGTAATTAATTCTTTATCTTTTACCAAAACTTCATTTTCAGATTTAAGTTTCTTAACTTCATTATTAAGATTTCCTTTTCTTTAATGAAAGTTAAATTTTCATTTTTCAAAATCTTGTATTTCTTTTTCAAAACCTTGAAATCGCTAACAAGTTCATTAAAAGCATCAAATAGTTCATCAAAAGCAAATTCATCGCAAGGGTTATCGGAACTTACCTCATCGTTGTCGTCCGCCATAAAACATACGTTTGCGACTTCCTTTTGTTCTTCTTCTTCGGAAGAAGATTCCTCGCTGTCACTCCAAGTCGCCACATAAGCCTTCTTTTTGTAGGCTTTCTTCAAGTTTAGGACATTCATTCCTAAAGTGCCCCGGTTTGTTACACTCATAGCAAGTCAAGGGGTCTTTCTCTTTTTCTTTGTCCTTGTCCTTGTTCTTATCCTTTTCTCCTTCCCACTTTGCTCCAAATTTCTTCTTGTGGAAGGGTTTCTTTCTCCTCATGAATCTTTTAAATTTCTTAGCTAAGAGAGCAGTTTCTTCATCATCATCATCATCATCACTGCTGCTCTCTTCTTCTTTTGCAGCTTTGAGGGCAATCACTTTCTTTTTCTTTGTGTCCTCCTCTACATGCTGCCTCATAGTCAGCTCATGGGTCATAAGAGATCCTAGAAGCTCCTCTAAGGGTAAAGTGTTGAGGTCCTTTGCTTCTTGGATTGCTGTCATTTTTGCTTCCCATGATCTTGGTAATGACCTAAGAATTTTTCGAACAAGTTCTGAGTTAGTATATGTCTTACCAAGACTTTTTAAACCATTTACAATATCTGTAAATCTAGTGTACATGCATGCAATGGTTTCAGATTGTTCCATGCTAAACAATTCATATTTATGAACAAGAATATTAATTTTAGATTCTTTTACTTGGTTGGTACCCTCATGGGTAACCTCTAATCTATCCCAAATCTCCTTTGCGGAATTACAAGTGGAGATTCTATTAAATTCATTAGCGTCTAAGAGCAATATAAGACATTCATGGCCTTAGCATTGAGCTGTGCCATCTTCCTATCATTATCATTCCAGTCCCTTTCGGGCTTAGGAACAATAGTGCCATCAATAACATGTGTGGGTGTACTAGGTCCATTAATTATAACACCCCATAATTCATAATCAGAAGCTTGAATGAATATCCTCATTCTAGCTTTCCAATAAGAATAATTTGAACCATTAAACAGTGGAGGTCTATTCGTAGAATGACCTTCAGCAAATGATCCAACTTGTGTTGCCATTTGGATCTTTAGCTCTTGATCGTGTGATCAAAATCTAATGAGCACTAGCTCTGATACCAATTGTTGGCCCAGATGACAACCCAAGAGGGGGGGGTGAATTGGGTTCTTTAAAAATTAGCCTTTTAAAATAGTTTGCTTAAGATGAATGAAGGCAATAGCAATGTAATACAAAGTGCAGTGAATAAGACAGAGATAGAGATAGAGTCAATGAAAGCACGGCAAACACAAAGATTTTATAGTGGTTCGGTGTATCCAACACCTACGTCCACTCCCAAGATTCACTTGGGTCCACACTATAATCTTCCTTGATTACAGCAGAGTTGTTTTACAAGCTCACAACTCAAACTTGTTGTTTTCCCGGGATCACAACGAACCCAGCTGGTTTTCAAGGGCTCACCAGCACAAAAACCCTAACACAAGCTTTACCAAGCTTGTACCGAGGTAAGACTACCTCCACTAGTTCAATCCCCCAGATTGAACTAGACACAAAGAATAGAAATATTGTTTTTCAATTACAAAGCTCCTTAATGAGCAGATAATCAAATATAAGAATAAAGTTTAGAAAAGCCTGATTTGCAGTTGGTTGGCTTTTGAGCTTTTCTTCTTTTCTTCTTTTCTCAACTCTTTTGAAGTGTAGAATCGGGCCTCAGCTCGGATTCTTCACAGAATGTACGTTGGAGTTGATTTGAGCTTTTCCTCTTTTCTTTGAGTGTTGAAAATCACTTGAGATGCTCTTGAATAGCTCTTGGATTTTCTTCTGAAGCTTCCTTGGATTGTTGAGCTTGAGCACAGAAGGAGCTTCCTTTGATTTCACACTCTTTCTTTCACTCTATTTTGAATCACGGATTTTTTCAAATGAAGCTCTGTTTTTGATTTTTCTCTTCTTTTCTCTTGAAGTGAATTTCTCTCTATTTGTATATGTTTGATTTGAAAATGGCTTCTCTATTTATAGATTCTGCAAAAATATAGCCGTTAGAAACAAAGAAAAATAGCCGTTAATTAAAAATCTTACCGTTGACGCTGAGTTGGCATTCGGAAAAATTTTGCCCAGATTTGCTGGAGTCGACTCCTACTTTGCGAGTCGGCTCGAAGTCGTGATACCAAAAATAGAAATTCAGAAAGTCAAAGGGTCGACTCATCAAAAATAAAGTGTCGACTCCTGACAGTCGGGGGTCGACTCATGAAAAGTTGGGGGTCGACTCGCGAAATGCTCAGAAAAATACACCTCTGGTGTCTGAGCGGAGTCGACTCACACAGTCATGGAGTCGGCTCGACAGAATCGGGGGTCGACTCGAGAAATCACATGGGTCGACTCGAGACAGACAGATATTTCTGTATTCTGAGTGGAGTCGACTCTGAAACTCTAGAGTCAGCTCCGGAACGTATCAAAAATCAGAGAATTTTCTGATTGACTTGAAATTCGTTCCAGATTCATTTTAAATCATTATTTTGACTTGAATATAATAAAATTGACATTAGGAATCAATTCAAGAAATGTTCCAAAAACTCATTGATTATAGTATGAAGTATAAAATTTCTTTTTGAAAGCTTAAACATGGAGCTTGAAGTTACTTTCAAATTGATTAAAGTTATACTTTAACATTCTCATTCATTGTTCTAAATAAATTCATTGTTCATGTAAATAAACTCATTACATCTTTTAATATACTCATGGCTTTTGGTAATCATCAAAATCAATAAGATTGGGGCATCAAATTCTCAACAATCTCCCCAACAGTAACTTTGAAGCATGAAAATCTAACAAATGAACACAAAAAGTCATGACTCAATAAAACAATGTAATCAATCATACCTGCCATTCTTTTGACCTTTAATTTTTGATTAAGAACTTTCAATCTTTAGGTTTATAATATGAATGGGGCTTTGCATAAGCATCCGCGTCTGAGAGCTTGTCCATCTCCTTTTGCAAGTACCAAGCATAAAACTTGTGCTTTTGTTGCTTCCATGCCTCGTTTAACTGCTTTTCAATAATGTATCTTACCTTTTTATCTGTCAGATCAATATCCCAATCATCCTAGAAGAAAATTAAATCTGCGATTACATATCAAGAAATCCCAACACATTAACAAACATGTATTTTCAATAATAATAATGTATTTTCATAACTGTTTAGGATATTATAAGAAACTAAGACTTTTAAAATAAAAGGACATACTGTTGCCTTTTTCTATAGTGTTTTTTTTTATGCTCAGGAATATTTTTCCACTCGCGATACTGAAAAGATGCTTCTTATCGAGCAACAATCCCACAACCATTGTTGAATTGGACTGCATTGTCACCAAGAGGATACTTGCCATGCAATGGCTTATTATCTACACCCAAGAGGATACTTGCCATGCAAGCATGGCAAAGTGATCTAGGAAAGCATTAAGCAGGAGCCCCAACCATCGTACACTGCCCTATCTAATCAATGAATTTACCTCCTATTAAAGAACATGACAAATTCAAGAGATAAATATTGATAATAACCTGTTTTCCAAGCACATCAATATGAATGTATCAACAAAACCTACTTAATTAGCAATCCAAGAACAGAAATATCTTAATTCCGGAATTCAAAAGGTAGCAAGGTAGTGGCAATAGTGAAGCTAGCGGAGTCATAGGAATGTAGTTGTGTTATCAGTTACAAACATCCAGAAACTGATAGGCTTTGAATTTTGAACAAGCCCATGCATGAAACATGCATCCCTACCAATCTAGCTATAAGACACTAGTAATGCCATAATAGCATTACTACGGATTTTTTGCACAAATAATTTTTTTTGCACAACTTATTTGACTTTCTTACTATAGTATCAGCATGAAAGCCCCAAAGATGACTATGACTTCATAAAGCTTTATCGTCCCCTTTGGTCTTGAGATCAAGTATATGGAGGAGCTCCCTTTTTTCTAAAAAGGGGACTAGATTTATGGGCTTTGGACTCTAAAAAAATGAAAAAAGAGTCCCTGCTACATCTAACGAACATTTTATCAAACGGATGTCCTTCAATAACCTAAACAGGAGATCTTCACTTCCCAAACTTACAGCTAACACCTCCCAACTCCATCAGGGGCGAGTAGGAGGGCCATGGTCGTCCTGGTCGAGATGGAGGTTGATACCATGCGAGCAGAGGGCATTGAGAATGGCCCAGATCTTGGTGGGTTCTTGAACCCCTTTTTCTCCACCTCCTTAGCTGTGTCGGCATGTATCAATTCTTGATGTCGATGAGGGGAGTCTACCGACCGAAGGTCTTGCGCCAACTTCCTAGATGGCTAGCCGACCATCCCAGGCATTAGCCGGCTGTGGCCTGATCGGGCCAGGGTAGAATGACACGGCTTAAGGGCTTCGGTCTCACATCGATCAATGATGACTGTGGCTCAATGCTGATCAGCGGCGGCCTGAAGTGACAATGCACAAGCCATGGCCAAATGGGGCAGCACAACACAGGGCCAGGGACTCGATCGGCCGATTTTGATCGATGAACAAGGATAACAAGAAAATAGGGGTTCTACGGCTTACCTAGATCTGCAGTAGCCAAAGCGAAAGGGGATGATGGTGGCACTTCGGTGTTCTCCACAAGACGATGAGCAAAGCGGTTGCCTTCCATTGGGAGGTCTCAGGCAAGTGGCGACGATTCAGTCAGGACCAGGAAGGAGGTTCAGCTAGGGAAGTAGAGCACCAACAAAACTAGGCAAAATGAATGGAATTCAAGGGAGGAGGGAAAGATGACTCCAAGGCGAAATGTGGTGGGTTCCATTGATAGATGCAAGGGAGGGTTTTCTAATGGCTTCAATCGAGGCCATTCCCCTCCAGTAGTGCGTTGTCTCCGCGACTCTCCCATCGGCTTCCTCCTCCCTCGCACGCACCCATCCGGTCTCGACGTACATGCTCCCATCTCTCTTCCTCCCTCTGTCTCTCTCTGATAACGCAGAGAGAGAAGAAGAAGGAGGGGGGCTTTGGCTTCTGCCCTAGCAGGTTTGTCATGAGTGTCGCTGGCACACCAAAAAGGGTCGGGTGGGACGGAGTCTCCGTTGCAATGGAGAGCCAGCGAGCCACAACGGAGATATCTTTCCAAAACCGTCTCCGCAACCTTAATCTTGCATGGTGATGGAGTCTCCACATACAAAACCCTAATCCAGAACAAAACCATGATTGGAAGAACGAAATTTGAGTTTGGATATTAAGGATTTTTTTAGGAAAAGGGGGGAAGCAAATTAGGAGGGAAAAAAGAAAATTTTTAAGTAAGTCTTAATTAAAAATATAGTCCTTTTATATTATAAGATAATATAATACTATGTTTTTAATTATAGATGTAGTCTTTTAATTTATAAAAAATTATGAAAACGTAGTCTAAAATATTAGACTACATTTTATACTAAAAATGTAGCCTTTTTTCTAAAATCTACCATAGTCTATTTAACATTTTGTAGTAGTGGTGGCGCCCGCCATAGCCCTACGGCCAAGAACGAGAGCTGCGATCATGAGGCTCCCTGTTTCAAATCTGACCTCCCCTTTTCCAGCCGACTAGCCACCGTCGGAGTCCCCCCCCATCGCTGGCCCTTGGGTCCTGACAGGTTGGTGGCGCCTGACCCCATGGCCAAGAACGGGAGCCGCAACTATGCTGCTTCCTATTTCAAATATGAGGATCACCGGGGCGACCCTCCCCGTTCCTGGCCGGCCAGCCATTGTTGGAGTCCTCCCCATCGTCGTCCCTTGCCGTCTCTTGGGTCCCGACCGGTTGGTGGCGCTCGCCGTGGCCCCACGGCCAGGAACGGGAGTCGTGACCATGCGACTCCCTGTTTCAAATCTAAGGGTCGCCGGGGGTGACCCTCCCCTTTCCCGACCGGCCAGGGACCGTCGGAATCCCCCC
>UESW01004255.1:638933-741433 GCA_900491605.1 Calamus simplicifolius
TCGAATCCTTTAGCACTGATCTTCATAAAATTTTTGAAAGGATGGAAGGCATTGCAGACGGTTCTGGAAAGTATCTTCATGCTACCAGTCAACTGAAGAAAGATATCGACCTTGCCGTCTCTCAAATTGAAGCTTGTCTTGAAAGTTTTAAGAAGACCCAAAAAGATGATGTTATGGAAATGATTGGACATTTAAAGAAAATTGTGTATAAGCATATTTGATTTTGATATTCAATCCTAGGTTGTATCTTAGGATTTCTTGCTTTCTTTCTTAGCATGTATCTAGGATTTACATACTTAAATCTGTCATTTTAGAATACATGTAATGGATCTTGCTTTGGAATACAAATGTTTGAATGAATGTTGCACTTTTATTACAAATTTATCTTGAATTATGTCAATGAATAAGTTTCCTATCCTTATGTTTATTCGAATCAACATTCTCGCTCTAATAACATTCTCTATTGCTTTTAAACTCACCTTATTGTTGATAACAAAAAAGGGGGAGAGATAAGTGTATATGCATATAAGAAAGAGAGAGAAAGAAAGAAAATGAAGAACAATTCTGAGAATTTTTAGAAAGAATTCAGATTATCTACATAGGGGGAGCTATTCAATGCAGGGGGAGCTTAATAAATTTCTCCATATAAAAGTTAAATCATTTTGATTGATGTCAAGTTTTGTTTATTTTTATTCATTTTGAATATTGGCATCAAATTCTCTATTAGAAGTCTCTAAGCTTTAACAATGTCTATAATTCTCAATTCAAATGAATTTTTTAATGCATATACTCAAAGTTTTTGTCATCATCAAAAAGGGGGAGATTGTTGACCCAATTGAGGATTTTGATGATTAACAAAACTATTTGAGTATAACATTTGATGTTACTAATGATTTTGATTAAGTTTTTCAGATTATAAGTCTATTTGATGATCAAAATCAAGAGGAAATCAAGTTCTGGTTTGAATCTAATGTCAAGGTAAGACTGCAGACATTAGAGTCGACACATGGAATCACAGAGCCGACTCCGAAAAAGGCACAGACTTAGAGTCGACTCCGGGACTGTGAGAGCCGACTCTATCAGAAATAACAGAACGATGGATTTTCAGGCCACGACTTAGAGTCGACTCCCAGACTGTTAGAGTCGACTCCAGAAGAATTTTGTGTCGACCCCAGAAAAGTCAGAGACGACTCCAGATCGAGCGGATTAAATAATTTCGAGTTAGAGCCGACTCCAGAATGTCAGACACGGCTCCAGAACTGTCAGAACGACTCTAAACTTTATCTTTATCTATTTTAATCCCAACGGCTATTGTTATTTATGGATCTAATCCTTTTTACACTTGCTTCTAACGGATAGTTTCACACTATTTATGGATTAATCGGATCTATAAGAAGAGGGTTGATTGCATCCCAAAATGAAGAAAAGAGAGAGGCAAAAAGAAAAGAATAGAGAAAATCTTTGAGATCTATCAGAAAAGAAAAGAGGGAAAACTTGTAAGGAAAGATCATACTCATTCCCCAAAAGAAGAGAGAGATTCCAAGCCTTTGCTGTTCTATTTAGAAGAAATCTCAAGAGAAGGAAGAAGCCCTAGTTTTTCTGATCTTCTGAGTCTTAAGAGCATCTCAAAGGAAGATCCATTCAAAGGAAGATCCATTCAAAGGAAGAGAAGGAAGAAGCCACCAAGATCTTCGAATCAGGCTTTGGTTCCTAATCTCTTATTATTGTTTCATTATTGTATATTTGCTCATTGAAGGAGCAGTTTTTTTGTAAAATCAAATACTGTTTGCTGGGTCAATCTGGTGATTGATTCAGTTGAGGCTGTTAGCCTTGTGCAAGCATTAGCTTGTGGTGAAAGGTTTTGTGCTGGTGAGCCTTGAAAACCAGCTGGGTTCGTTGTGCACCCGGAAAAACAACAAGTTCGAGTTGTGAGCTTGCAAAACAACTCTGCTGTAATCAGTTTGATTATAGTGTGGACCCAAGAGGTACTTGGGAGTGGACGTAGGTGTAGGTACACCGAACCACTATAAAATCTTCTGTGTTTGCCGTGATTGTCTCTTTATCTTCAACTCTCTATTTATAGTTGTTAGTTTTAAAGTTGTGAATCTAAGTTTTTATTTCCGCTGGGGGTTATCCTTCAAAAGAGTTTTAATTTTGAAAACCCAATTCACCCCCCCTCTTGGGTTGCTATCTGAACCAACATGCAAGAACCCTGTGGGTCTCCCCAAGCTCCCGCTGGAGTTCACCAACCTGTACGGTAAGTCGAGGGGCTCTCTCCCTCTCAACCGCAAGAATTTTGTGAGCCTCCCCGAGCTCTCTTTGGAGGACCACTAGGGATCGAGAGAGCTTATCAGTAGAATCCGCCCTCTCCTTGAAGTGATCAGCCTCGTAGCGGGCCCGAGCCCAAGCTCCAACAGCCAGATGTAAGCGCCATTTCAGTGCCCTCATAATCAGGGCACTCTACAAAAAAGGATGACACGCATAAAAGACATAGTCGAACTAACTGACTAAAGACCCAACTTCAGTGCGACGACCTACCAGAGACGCGTAGTCTGTGGCGATCCTTGTGAGAGCAAGGTCGTCAATTTCGGGAAAAAGAAAAGCCTCATTCGGCACCCCGGCGCGACGGAAGGCTATCTCGACAAGGTCTTCCGGATGACCCCCTCCTGTTGAGGAACTCTCCTCCCCTTGGAACATGGATCGCATCAGAGCGAAAAAACCTGGCGCTCACTTCCGAGTCGCGTGAGTGGAAGTCTGCTCCCAGGGAGCCAGCCAGGACACCCATGACCCATGAGCTTCTCGATAGGCCAGCTTCCGCCACTAGGGCCCTCACTTGAGAAGCTTCAGGCGTTTCGACCCCGGCGAGGAGAGCACCAGCCGGAGCACCCCCTTCGCTCGCCGGCTCCCCTCCTTCTCCTTCTTCCTCTTCTTCTTCTTCTGGTTCTATCTCCTCAGGAATCCTCCTGTCCACAACAGACTCTTCAGGAACTTTTGCTCCCCCCGGAGCCTCCGGTGCCTCGACGGAAGGCCCTTCACCAGAAATCTCCCCGCGAATTTCGGTCGTTGGTTCGGCAGGTTCGGCCATCTCCTCGTCACCGCTGGCTCTCCTACCGGCGACCCAGACCAAACCTCAGCAGCCGCAACCTCTTCTCCCGCCTCGATGGAAGCGGAGGTCGCTCCCACCTCCTCCTGTAACCTCGCTAAGCCACTGGCCTCCAATGAGGGAGACCGAACCGCCTCGCCCACGGGGGCCTCCAACCAACTGGTGTTTCTCCTTCGCCATCATCGGACAAAACAACAACGGGGGGAGGAAACCTCAGCAGCCTCCTCCGAAACCCCCGCAACTTCCCGGTCTTCGCCCCTGGATAGACCCTCCTCCGGCACCGAAAGATCGTGCGCCGCCGGAGCTTCGGTAGTTTCAGCCCGCGGCGATGAGGAGCGCTGACTATCACCGTCTCCCCCGATCCCCCTAGAGTGGGACCGGAAGGGCGAGACCTCTTCTCGGACTAATGCTTGCTGCTGGAGCCAGACCTCATGCAGCGCTTTCCCAGCTCCTCCCTCGTCTGGTCTGCAAGCGCCGACCTTTCGGCTGTAGGGGCAATATGATTCGCCCGTTAGTTCGCACAGAATCAAAGATGGAGCCCCGCTAAACTATCAACTATGGGGTAATACTCACCGCAAGGATCGACGGGGCTCAATCCGGCTGCAAAGAGAGCGTCCTCTGATAGGAGAACGTTGGCTGGGAGCGCCCGATTGCCGCGTAGCACAATCAAATCCCTTTTCTCCAAATCAGTTAACTCTGGGTGCGCTTCTGGATCCTTCATGTACTGCCCCCATACCCGAGGGAAATCCAAACCAATGTTCCCCCCGATTATGAAGAACCATGACTTCCACTCCTTTATCGATAACGGATTATCCGATATCATCTTGAAGGATCTCTGGGGACCGATGTAAGGCCATTCTGAGGCCCTTCCGGAGACCAGATTGAAACACATCCTGAATAGCGAAATGGTCGCGGTCACCCTGAGGTGCTTGCACAGCGAGATAAACCCGATAAGGTTGCGCCAACTATTGGGGGCCACCATGGTGAAGCATATATTGTAGAACTTCATCACCTCCCGCACCAATGGATGAAGAGGGAACCGGAGACCTGCCCTCAAACTTTCCTCATAACAGAACGCCCCATCCCCTAATCCGGATGTCACCCTATCCTCAGCCGTTGGGAGCAACAAGACGACATCCTCGGGGATTTTGTACAAGCGGCGCATCCATTCCAAATCCACCAAGGTCACCTCCGAAGCTTGGTCACTTGGGCTCACCATATCTTCAATCGCAAGAGATGCTGAGCAAGATCGCAGGGAAAACGAAAAGATGAAGTTCTTTAAAGGAGAGCGAAAAGGGCACTATAAATAAGGATAGCGCCGCCATGACTCCATTTTTCCAATTGAAACCGCCTCAGGGTGAGGGCGAGGCATCCCAACCTAGGCGTCCGGAACTGCCACTACGGGCACCGTGAAAATCGAGATTTCCTACGCGGCGCTTTCCTAGCCGTTACCTTCGCCCCTAAGGAATGACGGATCTACCTCGGAAAGGCAAGACGGCCCCACGGCATTAATTAGGGCATCATTGCGCAAGCTATCAAATATGCATCCCCAAACGTAGATCGCGCCACTTAAGCCTATACTCCCTACGCCCGAACCTACGCTTCGAACTAGGGAGTGGGGGGCATGTGTTGAGGGGTAGAATCATTATTGCATTGATAATCGTGTGAAGGGGCTAAGATCAGCCCCATCCCTCCGCCCGCTACGATATGCCCCCGAGGAACAAGCTAAACTAATATGGTCCGGCAGGCCATGCGACCCCTGACTCATTTTTTCTGGGTTTCCATAGCCCAACCTTTTCGAACTACCCGTAACTCAACCTTCCCCGAGCTACCTATAGCTCGGCCTCTCCGAGCTCCCATAGCTCGGTTTTTCCCGAGCTACCCATAGCTCGGCTTCCCCGAGCCTCCCATGGCTCGGCTCCCCCGAGCTTCTCACAGCTCGTTTCCCCGAGCCTCCCGTGGCTCGGTTGCTTCGAGCTTCCTATAGCTCGGTTTCCTTAATTTACTGATGATTCGTTTTCCCCCGAGCTACCTATAGCTCGGCTTCCCCTAACTCGGCTTCCTCCGAGCTTCCCGTAGCTCGGCTTTCCCCGAGCTTCCCGTAGCTCGGCTTTCCCGAGCTTCCCGAAGCTCGGATCCTATGAGCTCCCATAGCTCGGCTTCCCCGAGCTACCTATAGCTTGGCTTCCTGAGTTTCCACAGCTCGGTTTCCCCGAGCTACCTGTAACTTGGCTCACCTTCCCCCGAGCTTCCGTGGCTCGGTCTCCCCCGAGCTTCCCGAAGCTCGGTTTCCTCGAGCTTCTACAGCTCGACTCCCATGAACAATCCACGATTCGACACTCACCTCCGTGGAGCCCGATGCGAGAGAGCCTAGGCCCATCATCACATAATCTCAAACAAAGAATCATGTTGAAGAGTGGTCTAGGACCTAATATAACTACCTGGGACCTACGCATCTATCAGATCTCAGGCCATCAAAGAGCTCTCCTAGCCATCGATCCCTCAATGAATAAGATACGGATCCCATCGGCCTTACAACGGCCTGATTCGATTCATTCCTGTATCCTAACAACCTTCGAACCTTCCAGAAGGTGCTCAAGATATAGGTGATTGCCTATAAATACGACACCCCCAGATTCTCTCAGGTATGCGCTCACAGCCTCTGGCTCACTCTCACTCTCACTCTCCTCCACTGCTCGTCGGTGCTCTCCTAGAGCTCTCGATTGGCCACCCCTGGAGAGACTTCTCGAAGAGATTCGTCTCCCCATTTTCTATTGATCACCGATCCCCACTGACTTGAGCGTCGGAGGATCTTTCGTGGAGGGCCACCCCCAATGCCTCTCGCGCGAGGACTTCTGTGCAGGTCCGTCCAGGAGGAAACCCAGACCAGGACCGACCGCGCCCGAGTCGGAGGACAGATCCCGACGGCACAGTTAGTACAAAAACTTATATGCAAATTTGAACCTTTATAGTGTTTTAATTATTAGATTTGTACTGTAAATTGAATCTTATAATGTATTTTAAATATTTATTTATTATAATAGATTTTAGCCTTCAACGAGTTTTTTAATAACAAATTTATTTCAAAGTCAACAACCAATTCTGATTAAAAAAAAAAGGATCAAAGATCTTTACAAAAATAAAATAAAATAAAAAGTAGGGCGGAGAAAATAAAAAAAAATTATTTTCTATTCGAAAGTAGGACAAGGATAGATAAAGGTAAAATAAAGAATATATCTTTCATTTCAAATTTGTTTTGTTGCCGTCCCAACAATCAATCAAGACATTCATCAATCATCATCATTAGATTTGAATTAAATATAAAATATAAATCTATGTTATTAATCCTCAATTTTCAGCAATTCTTCCAACTGCATTGGTTACTGCTTTCAAATCTCAATCTAATTACACGTGCAATCGAGCAATATTTTTTTTCCCCCAATTTTTCCGATTGGTGAACCTCAAGGCAGCCCTTACCACTTAACCGGCACATTCCAAACGTGGGCGTAGCTGCTGTCACCGTACCTCAAACGGGAAAAGCGCGCGTGGTCGGTTCGGCAAACGGAGAGTCGGCATCGGCTTTACGCAGGCGCCGAATTTGTGAGGCGCTGGTAACGGGCTTCCTCGCCCTCCCGCCGAAACGGGCGAGAGGAGCGGCAACGGCTAATTTTAGCGCGGAAGGCCGTTCCGTTGGAGCTCAGGAGACCCTCCCCTCCACAGGATTCCTCCCTCTCCCTAACTCTCGTCACCGGCCGTTGATCTCGCGATGCCCCTATTAAACGAGAGCCTGCCTCCTTTGCTCCTCCTCTCGTTCGTCCGGTGGATCTTCCGCTGTTCGCAGGAGGAAGTGGCCGCGGTACGCCTCCATCGTAAACTTTGGTTCGACTCCGTTCTTTACCGATCTCTTCTCTGCCTTTCCTGGAACTAGAATCGAGGATTTGTAAAGATTTGCAAAGCAGCCCTAGATTGCAACTTTGATATGATGTGATGTGATGCGATGCCCTTTTGGTAAATCTTTAAGGTTTCTTGAAATCTTTCCACGGCTCTGCCTCTTTAATCTTGACATTTATAATATTACCAGAGATCTTCTTAGATTTGGTTGGATATGGTCTGATGCCCACACAATCCCAGAGCTTTAAGTTCTGGGGGATTAATGGCGAACACCATCCAGGAAAAAGGGAAAAAAGTACCTCTTTTTTGGTTGGCTTGTGCCCTAGATAGTGTTGCTTTGAATGGAAAGAGAATGGGAAAAGGAGGTGGGATTTTTCTTGAATAAATTGAAAGGATACAGCTGGTTGCAGCCGCTGTAGAGCATTGGTCAATGATTATAAGAGAAAAGGAGAAGGAAAGTTGGGTGTCATATGGCTTCTGACTTGCGCTTGCTGTTGAATTTTTCTTTCTTTCCATGCTTCTTTTCAGTATCTGTGGGCTTTTACCAATTTCCACCAAGTATGGGTACACATTTCGGATTTTTATTGCAGACTGTTTCCACTAGTTGCCTTCTGAATCATAAATGCACTTCTTAAAGTCAATTCTTGCAGGACATGGCTTGACGCACATAAGAGGAATGTTCATGGCCTGTTAGATATTTTAGTACCTTTTGGTCGCATCTATGTATTGGAATAACTAATTAGGGGTCATTGGTGGTACTTTTAGGTAATAGAAAGGGATATGTTGGACAGAGGGTAATGACATCCTTTCTCGTTTGGAGAAAAGGAGATGGTGAATTATTTTTGTGTCCTTTTTATGATGACCTCTAACCAACTACCTTTGATTTGATTTGTTTTTTCCAATCCCAAAGTCCAACATTGCCTTTTGCTTCCTATATCCATACCTATAGGAGTATCTTTGGAGCAAGTCGATTGACAAAATACAGTAGCTTAGGAAGGGTTTTAGTTTTTGTTTCATTCAAGCTACAGCTTCCGTTATCTTTTGTATGAGACTAGCGTAAGTTGGAAACTTTTGGCTTTGTGAAAGTTGGGCTGTTAGTAAGAGCTGAAATTATTGGGATGCCCAAAAGACTAGAGTTGGTGTAAATAGGTAAAGGGTGGCAAACGTAAGGAAGAGGTCTTGGTCAAAGTTTAGATGCAAGAACGTGCGATGATACTTCCAAGAAGGGAGTGATGCTTAAACAAGAAATTGTGAACAAAAACAAGAGTTTCTGCCAGAAGACGAAAGGCAGAAAAAGAGGGGGGGGATGCAAATATCATCACCAGTAGCCAACTTTGAGTTTGAAGGAGATAATTTTATTCATCAAATTAAATGTAAAATCTCTTGATGACTTGGAATGTCACAGACTAACAAACTTGACTGAACGGTAGAAATTGTAAATAATTTTTCTAATAAATCTAGGAGAATCAGATTCCCCTATTTACAGTCAAAAAAGGACTAAATAGTAGGAGTTTGGTTTCATGACTCTATTTTGGATTGCATCATATTTGCTGCTTTCTAGGATATGAAACAAAATCCAGAATTACACAAAAATAAATAAATAAACCAACAAGCGTATTACTTTCTCACTTGAGGCCTATTTAGGAAAGGGGTTTTGAGGAGAAAGAAAAGGAAAGTAAAAGAGGAATATTGAAATACTTCTAGTTTGAGTTTTTTAAGTAGAAAAGAGAAGAGTTTAGAAGGGTTCCTAAAACCTTTCCAAATCTCTCAACAGCAATAACTTTTAACCCCCCCAAATTTGGAGGTTTGTAAGGATTTGGTTTACTTTCTTCATTTAATTAAACAAGAACAAGGTACAAAACCCTTCTTTTCCTCTTATATTTTATAAAACTTTTAAACAACGAAAGGGTTTCAATCCCACCTTTATCTTCCTCTCCTTTATTTTCCTATATTGTAAAAATCCTTTCTTTTCCTTCCCCTCTAACTCCCAAACATAGCATTAGGGTGAGGTGTGTGAAGAAGGTTGGTGAGATATGCGATCACAGGATCAACAACGAACAGGACATGGTATGCACTAATGCGCAACGTATAGGTGCAGTGTCATGAAATATACCATCCGGTAACAAGCTGTCATTTAATCACATATCTCCTATTGAATTGTATATGATAGTGGTTTGGGATGTTGTAATAGGTTGCATACCAGCCAATAGAAATTTGAAATCCTATTCTGTATATTATGTGAATATTGATTGCTATGCACAAGTTTCATACGTGCAGGCTGACTCTTGCAAAATAAATTTCATGCCGTAGGCCTCGATCTCTTTTTTTGGATGTTTTCAGTGAATGCATTATGTTGCTGGGTTCTATGAATATTTGTTTCTTGCAATTATTTGTTATTTAGCATAATACTTAGATCTATATGTTATGGTGTATAGCAATCTCAATTATTAAAATTAATTGCAGGTAAGAGTGGAGGGAAACATGATTGTTTCAGAGCAGGAACGCTCTGACCCTGATTTCAGTTCCATTATAACTTCACGCATTCGGTTTTCTTCGGATAGTTCTCCAGATTCTCGAGGCACAATTATGGAGTATGAATGGATGGAGTATTGCCCTGAAGTTTTCAGGTTGGCAATTTCTTTCTTCTGCATTCAATTTTTTGTACTGGACATGCCTAAAATCAAATCTTTTTTCCTGGAAACAGAGATGAACTTGTTGAAGGATTACATAAATGCAAGTCATATTTGCTTAATTAGAATATGCACTGTATATTGGTGTATTATGCTTATACATTCACTTTATCATGTACTCAACTCATCTAAGCCTTTTTCCAACTATATGGGGTCGACTACATGAATCTGCTTCATTCACTTTGCTAAATAAGTCAAACATTCAAATTAGAAATAGTTATATCATTTTTTAATGATTTCTATCCATGTTAGTTTAGGTCTACCTCTACCTCTATCCTTACAATAAATTGTTAAAAGATCACTCTTTCTAACTAGAGCATCTAAAGGTCTTCGTTGTATATGTCCAAACCATCATAATCGATTTTCTCTCTCATTTATCTTCAATTGGGACTACTCCTATCATTTTTTTTATATGTTTATTCTAATTCTATCTTTTAAAGTTTTACCACATATCCATCTTAATATACGTATTTCTGTTACACTTAATTTATTCACATGTTATTTTAGTATTCCCAACACTCTATTCCATATAGCATAGCTGACCTAATAGCGATTTTATAAATTTTTTTTCAATTTTAATGAGATGCGTCGATTATACAATATTCCTGCAGCACTCCTCTACTTAATCCATCTTGCTTTAACTCTATGATTCACATCTTTACATAATTCACCTTCTTGCTGGATAATTGATCCCAAATACCTAAATTTTTTACTTCTTGGTATCTCTTGGCTTGCAATCTTCATTGTTTCTTCATTTTTATTTCTACTTCCACTAAAATTACATTTCATGTATTCAGTTTTAGTTCTACTAATCTTAAAATCTTTAGATTCTAAAGCCTCTCTTAAAATCTCTAGCTTAGCATTTACTTCAGATTTAGTTTCATCAATCAACACTATATCATCTGCAAATAACGTACACCATGGGATATCATTTTGAATGTGTTTGGTTAATTCATCCATAACTAATACAAAAAGATACGAACTTAAGGCAGATCCTTGATGTAAACCTACAGTAATTGAAAACTCACTAGTTTCTCCTATTATTGTTTTAAAAATAGTTATTGCTCTATCATACATATCTTTTATCAATTCTATATACCTTTTGGTAATTCTTTTTTTCTCTAAAATCCACAATATTATTTCTTTAGGTACTCTATCATATTCTTTCTCTAAATCAATAAAGATCATATGAAGGTCTTTTTTTTTTCTATTCCTCTCCATCAATCTTCTTAATATTAAATAGCTTTCATGGTCGATCTTCTAGGCATAAATCTAAATTGATTATTTGACACCAAAGTTTATTTTATCTAAGATTGTTAATTATATTATTCTCAATTATAAGTTTTAGTGATATAATCCGATCTCCTTTCCTAATTACCTTAACAACATATTCCTTAAAATTTCTGTCTATAATTATTCCTACTCCATTTCTATTTTTATGTTTTTCAGTAATATATAATTTATATCTTGTATTCTTTATTTCTCTAGATCTTTCGCCTACCCATTTAGTCTCTTATAAGCATAATATATTTACTTTTCTCTTAATCATAGTGTCAACTATCTCCATAGCTTTACCTGTTAGTGTTCCTATGTTTCAAGTTGCTACTCTAAGCTGACTATCATGGACTAACTTCTTTATCCGCACTTGTCCGTAGTGCAAAACCCTTACTCACTTATCACCGTACCCGACGCCGATGCGGTGCCCCTTGCCCCTTTTTTGAAACGTTCAGAGGCAAATACAACGCATCTCTTAACAGAGACGTCCTAGCTCTTCGCATAGTTTGAATTAATAGATTCATTTTTAAAGGATCTGACGGACTTTTACACTGGTTGTCAGCTATCTAACGCAATCCTTCTTTTTTATCCAGGCTTGGAACTGGCCTTGGCAGAGTTATTCACTTTATCATGTATTTCTTGAATTTTTATTAAGCTTATAGTAATTATATTTTGATATAAAGCACACAACCTCTTCCATATTGAAACAATCTTGGAGAACACAGTAGAGCTCATAATGTACATTCAGGATCCTAGTTGGAGCTATGCAACTCATGATTTTATGTGGAATGGATTTATTACATTGCAAAAGATGATGCCTTGTTTTCACCTGATTAGTTTATGTTATCTCTGATAACCTTAGAAGAAAGCAATATCATTGCTATTCCATGAAAAGTTTACAATGTAGGAGATACACATATTTTGAGGAAATTGTAGGAGGTATTATCTCATTGAGAACCAACATGGGTTAAAATTTTCGTCACATAGGCTTATGGATCACTTACATTAGGCCATTTACATCATCAAACTGGTCAATACTTAGTTTAAATGAATTTGCAGGCAATTTCAAGATTTTGAAAAGATTGATGCAAATGACTACATACAATCAGTACGTAGTTATGAAACCATAAAGCTACTTTTTCCTGGGAAGAAAAATGCTCCTCGTCTTTTATCATCCTATGATGACAGGTTCATTTTCAAGACCTTAAGCAAAGCCGAGATGAAGGTATTGGCACACTTTCCACCTTTGCATTCAGGAGTTTCAGAAAATGATCTCTTTGGATAACTATTAAATTCTCATCATTTTAAATGTTTTAGTACTTCATTATATTTATTAATGTTTTTCTAATCAGACTTGATTGTCAGCATTTCCATATTTTATTCTTCTAATGAAAATAAATATAATACCTTGTAAAGTATTTTATATTTTTGTATTATTTTGGGAGTAGGATCTAGAAATAAGTTGCCATGAACAATTCAGATGCACATAATATGTATATTGTACAGTGATGTTGTCTCATCTGCAACAATGGTAAATGCAGGAAAGAGAGTGTGTAGCTGTATTATATATATGTTTACACCATGATGCATTTTTTCCTTATCCATTCATTGTATGTGTGTGGGCGCGTACCATATTGGTATCGAATTGAAATTTGGTATGAGAGGTGTATGAGTCTCAATATGTTGAACCAACCCACTTATCAAGCATACTGACACTATACTAATTTGATACCAGCATAAGATCCGATACCAAAATGGTGAACCATATGCAGTAGAGTTTCTTGCTGCTTTAATTCTAAGGCTTCTTGATTTTCATTCATGCAGGTTATCCTAGAGATGCTACCAAATTACTATCACCATGTGCAAAAGTACAGAGACACTTTGTTAACTAGACTTTTTGGTCTTCATGTTGTGAAGCCATCAAAAGGGCAAAAGGCAAGGCATCTCTGATCTGGATTACATATATTATGTAGCTATTCATTAATGAGTTTTTATCCCTTTCAATTTAACCGAATAATCCATGACTTCTGAAAAGTCAGAACAATGTCTAGAGTGGGATAAATCTGTATAGAATGCTCTGTTGTGTATCCTGTTGCGATACTGTCCCATTCGTGGAACTCAGGATACGTTGGTTATGAGCTTATACAAGTTAGTTATTTTTTATTAAATTATTCTAACCATACCTTTATGATATTAGTGGAAGAGACATCTCCATCTTCGAAAAAACAATTTGAAAACTACAAGTAGAATATCATGACTCCTTCAGTTTGTTCAACTGTATCCTATCTTCCCAGTTCTTCCGCACTTTCAACTCAAGATTCTCATCTCTACCATGTTCATCTTATTTGTTTGCACATTTATCTATCGGTTATACATGCATACATACATACATAAATCATAAAGAGATGGTTATGAAGTCTTAGAGAACTAAAATATGTAATTGAAATGAACTTTGGATAATTATGAAGTTGAGATGTGATTCTTATTTTGGATGCAAAACCTTTTTTCTTTTGAAGATGTTTAATTCTTTGCTTGAAGACTTATAATGTAAAGTTTAGCTTTATAATGATTGTTGATAAAAATCAGATTGCTCACTAGCCACCTCAAGAAAACTATGAGTTTGATTTTTTTTTCCTGCCGATATTTTATATCAAATTATATATATATTCATTATAAAGATGATTATGAAGTCTTAAACAACTGAAATATGTAGTTGAAATAATTTTGGATAATTACGAAGTTGAGATGTAATTCTTATTTTGGAGGTGAAGCCTTTTTTTTTTCTTTTGAAGATATTTAATTCTTTGCTTGAAGACTTACAATGTAAAGTTTAGCTTTAAAATGATTGTTGACAAAGATCAGATTTCTCACTTAGCCACCTCAAGAAAAATGGAGTTTTTTTTCCTACAGATATTTTTATCAAATTTTATATTCCTTTTGTTGCTTTTTTACTAAGTGTGTTTCATAAAATTTTTGCTTGCAGCAGGTTCGCTTTGTCATAATGGGAAATATTCTTCAGTCAGATGTGAGCATTCATAAGACTTTGAATCTGAAAGGTTTATCCCAGAACCGCTCTATAAGCAAAACAGGAGCTGATGAAGAGCTCCATTTTGCTTTCCATCTCCATACACCAACACGAAATCACTTACTAGCGTAAGATTTCTTGGCTATAAATATTTGCATTATAACTTTTACTCCATTTTATTTCTTTCTTTCTTTATCTTTTTCTTCGATACTCTAAAAAACTTGGAGTTTTGTTGTTCTTCCTGTCATCAATGCAAATGGTGCCCAAAAAAATTATAAAAAGAATAGTCAATTTACATTGCAGAGAATGATACTCTGGCATTATTTTGAGAAATATCATTCTGCAAGTCTATTAGCCACGAGAGCATTGAGCTCAAGATGAACATTAAAACGCAAAAGTTTGTGGGGGTGTTAGAAGAGGGATTATCATTGATCTAGTGGATCCAGCTTATTTCATATTAAAATTACATGTATGTGGCATTATTCCACTGGACCAGTTCTTAGGGGCCAAATTGTCATCCAAATCCGATAAATGGCCAAGGACAGCTACAAGACGAGATGAATACCAATGTAGGATTACTTAAATGATTGCTCTTTGTGAACTTTGAGCA
This sequence comes from Calamus simplicifolius, assembly GCA_900491605.1. NCBI lineage: Eukaryota > Viridiplantae > Streptophyta > Magnoliopsida > Arecales > Arecaceae > Calamus > Calamus simplicifolius. The sequence continues at coordinate 653,528 of UESW01004255.1, forward strand.
AGAAACTTGACATCTTTTTAAGTTCATATGAGAGTTTTCACTTCAACAATTTATCAGACAGTGCCCTTAGAAAAGTTGTCATAACTTGATTCTTTATACTGCAGCTTACACTTTATGTTGCTAATCTGGCAAATCTTTTAAGATAAGATTCTGCAGGGTCTTGATGTTAGAAGGCCATGCATGGTTGTGCAGGCCAAAAGTTCTCAACAGAGAATATGTTTGAGTTTCCCATCTCAGAAAATGTCCTAAAATAATCAAGTTCGTTGGTTTGAACTCATGTTTTGGCAACAAGTCTTGCTTTTCGCCTTCCCATAGTTCCATCAGGTTGTTGTATGACCAGTAGAAGGGAAAAGCTGCCAAATCTAATGCAATGGATTACTTTGATATTTTGAACCATGGCATTCCTCCAGGCCAAATTTACTTAGCAGACAAAACAGACAAATACTGTATAAATAAAACCACAGATTTTCATGCCATTCTAAAGATAATTATATTTGAAATACAGTAGAACATAAGAGTATTGTTCAATTATTATATTGTGTTCAAACCTCAATTGTGACAATCAATTCAACATTCCATGTATTGCAGACTGTTTCAGTTAAACATAGATAGAAACTGCAGTATCACATCGTATGGTTCTTTTTAATTTCCCATTTGTAGGCAAATCAAGCGTGACTGCAAATTTCTAGAAGATGAGGGCATCATGGATTACACTCTGTTGCTAGGAATGCATGTCTGTCCTGCACCCTTTGATTCAGTCATCAAAGATCGCAATCCTTCAGCAAATGCAGCAGGTAAGGACATTGTCAGTTTTTCGATCTTCAAGTCCAAAATTAGTTTAACTTTTCAGGAAATGGTGCAACATATATTTATTCCCTGTGAAATAAGTTGGTTTATGCATGAGTCTGATTAATAAGCACAGATGCTTCATTGGTAAAAGACATCCTAAAAATCCAAGATAATCCTAGATTGGAACCATCTCACCCATTAGAATTTGTCTAACATTCAGGTTGCACGTCACGAAAGTCTCTGATCAAAGAGTTTAATTAGCTTTTTGAGATATGCTTGCTCTGTGAAGGCCACCCTTGTTGTTAGGCATTGTTTTGGGCTCTCATATGCAACAATAGGCCTGGAATATGAAGGTAATGAATTGGGAGGGGGGAATGGAATACTTTGAAACCATGAACAATGAAAGGTCACTCGTGTCCTATTCCATAGATGCTGGTTGTCTATTAGACATAGCAATATACTGACCAAGAAGCAGCGGGCAGTTGCACTGAAGCAGTTATTGCTTCCATACGTGACAGTTTATGGTGCAAGGTGGGTAGTGTATCTGTCTTTTGTAGCAGTATCTGCTTGCTAAGATTAAAGAGCACCACCATTTAATGTATCTGGCATGATGTACACTGGACATTCTGAAGTGCCTAAGTTTGAGCTTTCATATATAGATTTCATTACAATATAATATTAGCCTCCAACATAATGGTGGCTAGAAAAACTATTAGTACCATTCACAATTTTTTTTTGAATATTTGATAGAAGAATCAATATAGAAGCCCATGATTTTTCTTTTTCTTCTTGTTAAGAAATAAGAGAATAAGAGGCCTAGTATTTGTTTTGCAGGATCAGATGATGGCAAGAGTTCTCCTTCAGTCAGTCTGAATTCGTCGCAGAGTGATGCTGACATAGATTCTGTTTCTGTCACTGATTCAGAATCATCCTGCCAGACAGAGTAAGGCATCTAACCCATCTAAACAATCCCCACCAATAATCTCCCCTCCACCACCACCCCCAACACGTGCGCATGTGCACACGCACAAGAAAAGAAAAAGAAAAGAGCACCAAAAAAAATGGAAAAAGAGAACAAAAAGTACATGCCAATGCCCATTTGTATATATGCCCGGTACATATACATATGCCTAGGCTCTTCAACGCTAGCCATACTTATATGAGCCTTTTCTACAAAATTCCAGCTCATGATTTCTTTACAATCAATTGAAGCATGGTAATGTGGTGTCCTGATAGGTATTTCTTCTGTAGAAATCTACATTCACATATTCCTGCAGAGCTGTCATAACTGGGGTCTCACGACAGTCGATATCTTTTTCCTGTGAGCTTGAGCCTGTTATCAGCGTTTTATCTAAGAGAAAAGATCATTCGGATTTATTGCAGGCCTGATGTTAAATTTGGTGTGAAAATGCCAGCACGTGTGGTTGACACTCGAAGAAAAGAAAGGTGGAGTGGGGCACCACGTCGAGCAGCAGGGAAGCAGGAAAACAACAAAGTTTTCCTATATTTTGGAATTGTGGATATAATCCAAGGAAATGGCATGCTCAAGCGCATGGAGAATGCCTTAAAAAATCTACAGTACGACCAGTTAACTTCGGCAGTAAATCCCAAGATTTATTCAGCTCGTTTTCAGGAGCTCATCCATTCAGTTTTTCCAGAAAAGAAAAATTAGATATTTTTCTGGGGGATTCAATCTGTGAAATAATGATTCTTATCATAAGCTGACAGCAGCTTTCAGTGTAAAATACTATTCATGGACACATGTATGACAACCAGTGGCCTACTAACCAGAATAATGAAATGGACATAGAAAATTATTATTTGCAGGTCAAAGCTTCTGCCTTCATATATTAAGCCTCTGTTAAAGATCCAATATTAGAGCCATCAATTGTGTTCGGCTGATGATATATCTTCTCTAAAAGCTGCATAGCATTTGGTTAGTTTGTTCAACCAGACAGGCTGGTTGGTTCATGCAAGGGTTATCTAACCTGTTGCTGATAAAGTAGCACTGGAAGAATGATTCAAGTCTATCTGCTTCAGAGCTTGTATTTGCAAGGGCAAATCTAAGATCATTGTTCCAACAGAATGCTGAGATCTCTTAGCAAGTCAAATGAAGGCATCTTAGCCCATTAATATGGTACAATAACAAGCAGAAGGATAAGCTTAGAAAAAGCAGATGATTAGACCACCATAGCCGTGCACATTTTAGTAGAAATCTTATGTTATGTACGCATGAATGTGTGTGTATGTGTATGTTTAGAGGCGTGCGTTGTAGTCTTCATCCCAGTGATTATCTGTCTTTCAAAATCAAATGTCTATAACAGTTGGTAAAATATTTTTTATTCGATAAGCAGTGAATCGAGCAAAATAGTTCTATATTTCCATTATTTGTTGTCATAAGTATAAATAATAGGCAATATACTAGTATTTTATCCTAAATATTCTCAGGTTAAAGTCTACACGGCTTTGGGTTTGTTGCTTCTGTAAAATGGCAAATAACAATAAAGAAGTGAAAAAGTTTTATCATTTGAGGTCGTAATGTAGCATTCCAACTAAATCTATTCCCAGATCCCTCCGGTCGTTTTTCTTTAAAAAAACCTGAAGATGGAGCATACAATTTCTTAGAACAGGAGACTTTTCAACTGTTCCCAGATTGAATCAATGGTTTCCAGCAGTACTAATCCAATCGGAGGTTCAATTCTTATGATCCTCCTCCCCTGGGGAAGTGCAGATGCCCAGTTGTAGAGTCCCAGTGTCCCACCGGAATGGCATGGCTGCTTGACTCAAAACACCCACAGCCATCTACTTTACGACAGTAGACACCCTATGGGTTTGACATGAGAACCTTGTTTACAATGCTAACCTAAGACCTCTCAAGAGTGGTTGGCATTAGTGAAACTAAAATCTCCGCACGCGCCCCACCCCCCACCAACCAAAACCTTATAGGGAATTGGGGAAGCCTTTATATGACAATACCGTCTGAGAAATTATGATTTGATTGATAATTCCTAAAATGTATACGTGATGTATATCTTCAGTTTAGTTTCCATCCTCCACACTCAGTTACACTCCAACATGTGATATATAGTTTGTAATTTCTTCCTCTAATAAGCCTTCCCGGATTCATTACAATTTGTTCCTAATGTATCGTTTTCCCCTCATTGTATGCACACACCTTTGTCACCTCCTTGCCAATCCTTTGGAAAATAAAATTGTTATTTTATGAAATTCATGAACTTTTGAAACAGGTTTTTTTTCCCCCAAACTATTCTCAATAAATTTGTTTTTTTTTTTTAAAACCTTTTGCTGTGACATAAATTCTTTTTTTCACACTTCTTTTTAGGAATAACTAGTGGATTTGCAACCATAGTTGTCCAATGCACCAGGCACAACACAATCCTATTAGCAGGTACGAAGAATTAAAACAATTTCAAGCTCACATCAAGGTAATATTGAAAGTAAATTCTCATGCTACTTAGCATCTGCTATATTTCACCAATTTATCAGCTGTAATCTCAACTCAACTCATCTAAGCCTTTTCTCAACTATACATGGTCAGTTACATGAATATGCATTCTTTACTCTACTTTATTCAAACTAAGTTGACACTCAAATTACAAATAATTATATTTTTTTAATTATTTCTTTCATATTAGTTTAGGTCTACATCTACCTCTATCTTTACTATAGATTGTTAAAAGATCACTTTTGCTAACTGGAGTATCTAGAGATCTTCGTTGTATATATCCAAACCACCGTAATCGATTTTCTCTCATTTTATCTTCAATTGGAGCTACTCCTATCATTTCTCGTATATGTTTGTTTCTAATTTTGCCTTTTAAAGTTTTACCACATATCCATCTTAGTATATACATTTCTGTTACACTTAATTTATTCATATATTGTTTCAGTATTACCCAACACTCTGTTCCATATAACATAATTGGCCCAATAGTGATTTTATAGAATTTTTCTTTCAATTTTAATGGATACGTCGATCATACAATACTCCCAAAGCACTCCTCTACTTAATCCATCCTACTTTAACTCTATGATTCACATCTTCACCTATTCCACCTTCTTTCTAGATAATTGATCCCAAATTCCTAAATTTTTTACTTCTTGGTATCTCTTAGCTTGCAATCTTCACTGTATTTTTATTTATATTTCTACTTTCACTAAAATTACATTTCATGTATTCAGTTTTAATTCTACTAATCTTAAAACCTTTTAATTTTAAAGCCTCTCTCCAAATCTCTAGCTTAGCATTTACTCCAGATTTAGTTTCATCAATCAATACTATATTTTCTGCAAATAACTTGCATCATAAGATATTATCGTTTGGTTAATTTATTTATAATTAATACAAAATAATACAGACTTAAGAAAGATCCTTGATGTAAATCTACAGTAATTAAAAACTCACTAGTTTCTCTTTATTTTGTTTTAACTATAGTTATTACTCTATCATACATATTTTTTTATCAATTCTATATACCTTTTAGTAACTTCTTTTTCTCTAAAACTTATCATATTATTTCTCTAGGTACTCTATCATATGCTTTCTCTAAATCAATAAAAATTATATAGTCTTTTTTTTTCCTATACCTCTCCATCTATCTTCTTAATAAATAAATAATTCAATGGTCGATCTTTCATGCATAAATCCAAATTAATTATTTCACACCAAAGTTTTAGCTCTTATTCGACTTTCTATTACTCTCTTTTATAATTTTATTATATAACTCATTAGCTTAATCCCTCTATAATTTGCACCGTTTTGAATATCTCATTTATTTTTGTATATAGATATTAATATATTTTTTCTTCAATCATCCTGCATTCTTTTAGTTGTTACAATCCTGTTAAATAAATTGATTAACCATATGATTAATTTCTTCTAAGCCTTTCCAAATCTCATAGGAATCGCATCTGGCCCTGATGGCTTTGCATTTTTCATTTTACTTAAAAAAAATTTAAAATAATTTTTTATCATTCTTTTCTCTTTTACTAAGACTCTTTCGTCTTCATCCTTAATACATTTAATATAATCAAGAATTTTTCTTTTCTTTTCTCTTAGTTTGGCTAGTTTATATATAGTCTTTTCACCTTTTTTCATATTCAGTCTATTATAAATCATTATATGCTTTTAAGTTTGACATTACTTATTATTTTTTTAGCTTTTTTTTCTTTGCATCCCTATACTTTTAAGACTTTCTTCATCCTTATCCTATTACCAAATTTTGTAGTTTGTCATTTTAAGCTTGATGCTAGCTTGAACTTTCTCATTCCATCACCAATTTTTTTTTCCTAATAGTCCTACTCCTTTTGATTCTCCTAGAACTTCTTTTACTATGTTTTTTATGCATTTAGTTATTTTTTTCATATTAAGTTAGGATCATTATCTATATTCATAATCATTACTTTTACTAACTTTTCTTTAAATAATTCTAGTTTTTCTCCTTTCAAATTCCACCATTTAATTTTTAAATTAATAATTTTATATTTTACTATATATTTCATTTTTATCCATATATTTGCTACCATTATCTTATATTATGAAATTAAACTTTTTAAAATAATTTTATAATTTTTGCAATTTTATCCACCAAATCTATATTCTTCATATACCATTTCATATTCATCCCTCTATTTACCTACATGTCCATTAAAATCTCATTTCATATATATTTTTTCTTCTTATGGTATTTATTGCATTACTTTATCTATGTCTCTCCAAAATCATATCTTAATTTGTTGGTCCAATTTTACTTATATGCATATGCATTAATTATATTAATTATATTATTCTCAATTATAAATTTTAATGATATAATCCGATCTTATTTTCTAATTACCTTAAAAACATATTCCTTAACATTTCTGTTTACAATTATTCCTACTCCGTTTCTATTTTTATATTTTTAATGTAATAATTTATCCTGTATTTTTTATTTCTCTACATCTTTCACCTACCAATTTAATTTTTTATAAGCATACCATATTTACTTTTCTTCTAATTATAATATTCACTATCTTCATTACTTTACATGTTAGCATTCCCATGTTCCAAGTTACTACTCTAAACTGTTTACCATGAACTCCTTTACCCGCACTCGTTTGTAGTGCAAAAACCTTGCTCACTTATCATGAATTCGAGTGTTGTCTTGCTCAATTTTTGAAACATCTTAAGACAGATGTAACGCATCTTTTAATGAGAACGTTATATCCTTTCACATAGTTTAATTTAGTAAATTCATGTTTTAAAAGATCTAACGAAGTTTTATGCTAACTGTCAGCTATCTAACACAACCCTCCTTCTTTATAAGCTGTTGTCCATAACAAAATATATTAAAAACAAAAACATCAAACTGTTTCCCTTCAGTCAATGCAGTGACCATGCAAGCAGAAAATTTACAATTTCAAACCATGAGGTAAAAGTTTTCTTTCCCCAGGAGAATACATACATATGCGGGCAATCACAAAGGCTTAACAACTAAATCATGAGAGAGCGGCAATCAATAGTCATTTGTAGAAGTTCACAGTCGCTTGTTTCTTTTCATATCATAAAACACACAGGAATCTGCAGCTGTCTTCATCTGAAACCAATAAAAAGCATATATTAGATGTAATACTGGAAGATTTGAACGAATCTCAGAGGTTGCTTAAAGTAATATAATACCAAATCACTATAACATATGTCCACAATTGCCAGAGAAAAGGATAATGTTCGATGAATAGAGTTGCTCATATAAAAAGAAAGACCATCACAGAGTTGCAAAAATGGAAGAAAAAAGAAATGCCCTTTGAAGTTGTTTTCATGCCTGAAAAAAGAAGAGCACAGACGGTACGCAAAAGGAAGAGGAGAAAAAGAAGCATAAATATGAGGCCAAGGAAAATAGTTGGCTGCACCACCATGGTAGGTGCAATTAGTAGCTCCTGGAGCAAAAAACAAATAATGGGAGATTCAAAATCCGCAATAGAAAAGGCAGCATGAAAGAGGATAGTTGCAGGCTCATGGAAACTGATGGTGTAATAAATTGATTGTCCATCCCTGGTGTCAAAAAGATAAGGACATGGTGGGTTGCAATGAGCAAAGTGAAAATGCTACTGGGAGGTGCAAATCATTCCATGATTATTGCCCTTCAAATATGGAGACTGGCACAACAGCTCCACCTTTGAACCAAATGAATCGAGACAAATGAAACAACTTATACAAATATGAAATGGTAGCGGCCATCCTGCATACTGATTGTTAGCTAAGTAAAGAGCTCTGGCTACAGCAGATCATCTTACATGCCACGATCATAATTCTGTAACAAATTGCGCCACTGTTAAAATTTCGTTCTTCTCAACAAGCAACTTCTATGTTTCGTTACATGCTGCAAAGAAGAATTTTTTAGGCGAGGCCTATAGGAAAAAAGGGCCAATTATTTGGTGCCCACAATCTTGTGTTACTGCCTTTGCGCCATCCATCCAAACTTTTCAATAAATTACAACATAGTGCCAAGCAGACAGCATTCTACTCCCCAGGTCTAATATTAAAAAAACAGAATCCATTTTTAGGCAGGAACATATTCACTGTAAGTCAAGCTTATACGGTTGTGGTGCCAATTTGGTTTTATCACCCGCTCTCCATCACAGAAGTAGCATATGGTAAGCCTCTTTCTTGTGATAATCCTTGTGCTATTCAGCCCAAATAGCAATACAGTTTTTCACAAGCATATCAAGATCAATTATTACTTTGTGCAAAACCTACGCTTTGCTTGGCCAATGAGAAAGTAAAACAGAAAAAGTTTGTTTTTAACTCTACACTGCTTGGTACAGGAAAGAAATTCAAAAAGTGAAAAACAGAAAAAAGATAACGGTTGAAAACTTTCTCCAAAAAGCCTATTTTGACTTTTCCTTCTCAAAGTGGTAGCAGTTTTGAGATGGAATAAGAAAATAAAAAATAATTAAGTGATTCAAAATAATTTAACCTAACTTATAACCACTTCCTCTGCAATTTTATTAGCTCAACCAAACACGAAAATTTACAATTTTCTCCTTTTATTCCTTCTCCTGATTTAGCTTTCTTTCGTTTTTGCAGCAACCTAACAGGGTCAAAACCAATATCCAACTACTCTCACTTGCTGGTGTCTGGTCTTCCAAGAAATATCAAGCATATAACTGACATTTTCACAAATACAGAGACATTTTTCTGTATCATAAGGAAACTCGATGGTTGAACTGTAATGAGTTTGAGGGGGCCTAGTTGTATAAGGAAAAGATGCTCATATCGTCTGTGAACATTGATTGATCTGTAATGAGTTTGAGGGGGCCTAGTTGTACAAGGAAAAGATGCTCATATCGTCTGTGAACATATTTATACATTCTTACACTAGTATTGCACTCGTATAACACAAGAGAGGACAATAGTCCAAAAGTGTCGACAAGTTGGCTGACATACACTTGATTAGCGGCTATCAATAATCCATTATTTAATGTAAAGTAAAACTTAATATCACGGCTTTAAAATGACAACAGGTAAGATCTACTTGAGAACAACATAAAGTGAAATATACCTGGATAACGTTGACCACTTGCTTAATTGCCCATCCGATCAGAGTTACGAATAACATCAATGAAAGAAGTGAACCCTGTTTCATGGCATTCAGACAAACCTGCCAAAAAGAAGGGAGAGAAGTATGTTGCAAATAGCTTTTAACTTGTAAACAAAAATGGCATCATGACACAGGAGAGGCTTACAACAAGCACACTTCCATATTGGTTATCCGCAATAAGGAAGAGGATGATGTAAAGAACCTACAGTATGGCAAAGCAAAACCATTATCAATATAGTGAATAAGAATTTTACTTTAACAAAAATTGGTAGGATTAACAACCTCAGATCCCACGCAGCAAAAGGCCATGAATAACCGCTGCCCATAGTATGCCTTCAGAAGCCAATTACTCTGGTCCTTGACATCCTTGTGACTAGTCTTGCCTGATAAGAAAGAACTATAGTTGCATAGCATCAGAATATTAGAACTTAAAAAACTAATTTTAAGACAGGTTCAATCTTGGAACTTGAGACTGCATGAGTAATGCCAAAAAAATATTGAGTTGACTCAGAAAATTGCGCAAGTTATGACAAGTTTTGTCTTAAACATATAGACAAAGAGGAAAAAAACTTAAATGACAATTATCCATCAAACAAATAACTAATGTTTGACTACTAAAATAGTTATACATAACAAAGACTCGAGCAACTTCTAGTCAAAATTCACATTAATACAAGAAAAAGAAAAAATGCAAAATCTATATATAATCATTTTGCATCTTAATCTAGAATATCGAAAGGATGCAGAATTGCAATTAAAGGATAAAACTTTGATATAACATGTTTTTGGGTGACAGATGTTTTGGGCTGACACAACATCCCTTTTGCATGTAGGTTTGTCAACGAATGGCCTGATGAAGGCCAGAACATAAGATTATAGGCACTGCCATTATTGCGCCAATTACACACCTGGATATCATGACTTGAACCAAGGGTTTTATAAGGTATAGACATAGATGGAGGTATGAATTGGTATTACCGACTTCATCTCCCCCAAAAATCCAATAATGGTTTCAAGCAAGGTATGTCGATAAGGTCAATTCACTGGTTTGGATTGATTCAAAGCCTGAAACAGACTGTACCTCCTGAACTAAGCCAAACCATCCAATTTGGTGCAATTCAAGCCAGTTTGGCTGGCTTCCAACCAGCAGGAGGGGGACTGGGAGCCTCCTGTGAGCTCTCAGCCCCCTCTTTCCCTCATTTTTTTTATTAAAAAAAAATCCATCTCAGCCATTTTCAACAAAATTCAGCCAGTAGATGATGGATTTAAGCTGAAATCAGGTATGCCTCCTCCCTTCTTCCTCTCTTCCACTTTGTATCCATCCTAAATAGGTCAAACATGGAAAAGTAGGAAAATCATGATTTTTTTTTGACTTGATTTCATGATATGCTACATATCTGAGGATGATCTACACATTAGAAAAAGTAAGACAATTTTCAATTATTTCTAATTTTTTATTTTGCAGTTGTAATCTTGATTTCATCAAGTTATTCATTGATTACGCTCTAAAAAATAAAAAGAAAATAGAATAAATATATGGATCCAAATATCATATTTTACTATGGATTCGAATATCATATCTTTGTAAATTTATATTTGACAAACTTAAAAGTATTGAAAAATTAATAAATAAATAAAATAAAAAATTGATTTGTGGTGTACCAATTGGAAACTGGTACTACACAGAATCAGTCCAGGTCCAGTATGTTAACCTATACCAGTTTGGCAGATCTTGGTTTCTAGATTACGAACTAGAACAACATGGCCTCTTTTCACATTAAGACTCAAAAGTTTGCCAAGATAGGACAACTTACATTGCCCCACATTTATTAGAATTTAAACTTGTGTGACTAGGAGTTGAATTAATGCTCATGTGTTCCTTTCTCTCAAAACATTAGGAACAACGTGTCAGATGTTGCTATTGGTTTTCACATGAAAAAATCACTACCTAAAATTCTACAATGTAGTGAGTTACAGAATTATACTCTCTTTGATAAAAGCATACTTAACAGCATTGCCCTCGTCTAATCAGCTTTTTAATCTGGCAAAGCCTGAACGAGCTATTTTGGCAGCACAGGATCATTGTTGGTCCACCAGTCAACCAAAAGATAAACATAAGTTAGGAATGAGATAGGAATCTCAACCCAAAACCTATTCTCCACTAGTTTTCATCTCACAGATGTCCCTCTCTTTTTGTCATCCCTTTTCTTGAACAGCAGCTCTAAGGTCGAGACCCCAATTGCTGTCCCTTTCCTACGTGAACTTCATGTTGAGCCCTTGTCATGGTTGTCCCCTCCACCGCCTCCATTGTGGAGAGCACCAAGTTGTTATCCCACCCTCTGCTACCTCCAGTTTTGAGCCTCAACCACCATCTCACGTTTTCTCCACCATCTTCAACGGTGAACCCCAGTTGCCATCCCTCCTCTCCTTCACTGCCTCTAGCAATTAGACACATCCCCATACCTTCCTTCAGTCATCCTAATCACAAGGTTCTATCCTCATACATCTCCCAACCAACAGCCTGGGCCACCATAGAAAAATGGGTTTGCTTCTTCTTTTTCTTTATGTTTACCTCTATTGCATAATATTGAATCAAGTGGTTCAACAGTTTTGGTTTTCTCTAGGTTCTAGCATCACCTAACCTGCACTTGCTTACAGGTGATGGGTCAGGTGAATCTGCCGACTCAACCGGACTGATTTTGAAACACTACTACCAATTATAATGTCAGGATAGAAGAGTTAAAGCATACAACTGAGATATAATTTGGTTACAGAACCAAGTGCAACAACAAATCTGCTCCTTTGTGGTGCTGCTTAAACGTACCAATTGTTAAGTGCTTAAGAATATTGCCGAATTATATTATAAAACTTGCAAGATCCAAGGCATCGTGGTTGCTTCTTTCCAAATAATGTAGGTTATCAGAAGTAACAGACATCACTCCGGCTATTACCTCTACCTAGATTTTATTTTTATACTGGGTTAGAAGAGAGAAGTAAAATCATCTTTGAAGAGAAAAAATAAATTTATTATTGACCATATGGGCATGAGTGTGCATAACAGGAAAGTAGAAAGTAACAGTAAATTCCAATGAACATCCCTTGAAGTTCCAAAATCAGTAGGGTTTCTCTTAGTGAGTTTTCATGCACTCCAAAACATTTCTCAATACAACAAAGTATATATGTAAGTTAATAGTTTGTTTTCAAGAATTTAAATTTATATAACAGAAAAATACCATCAAGGCTAGTCCCAAGCCCGAGTAAAGGAAGAGGATTGCGTTAGGTAGTCGACAGCCAGCGTAAAACTCCGTCAGATCCTCTAAAATATGAATCTACTAAATCAAACTATGCGAAGGACTAGAACGTTCCCATTAAGAGACGTGTTGAATCTGCCTTCGGATGTTTCAAAAATGGGCAAAGGGCGCCACACCGGCGCCTGAGTGCGGTGATAAGTGAGCAAAGGTTCCTGCACTACAGACGAGTGCGGGAAAAGAAGTTAGTCTATGATAGTCAACTTAGAGTAGCAACTTGGAACATAGGAACATTAATAGGTAAAGCAATGAAGATAGTGAACACTATGATTAGAAGAAAAGTAAATATAATATGCTTACAAAAGACTAAATGCGTAGGTGAAAGATCTAAAAAAATAAAGAATACAGGACAGATTATATTACACTGAAAACATAAAAATAGAAATGAAGCAACAATAATTGCAGACAAAAATTTTAAGGAATATGTCGTTAAGGTAACTAGAAAAGGATAACGGATTATATCACTAAATCTTATAATTAAGAATAATATAATTAACATAATTAATGCATATGCACCACAAGTAAGATTAGACTAAAAAAACTAAGATACAATTTAGGAAGACATAGATGAAGTAATGCAAGAAATACCACAAAGAAAAATATATATATGGAAGGAGATTTTAATGAACATGTTAGTAAACAGAGGGATGGATATGAAACGATACATGAAGATATGATTTGGAAATAAGAATGAAGTCGGCGTAAGCTTATTAGATTTTACAGTAGTGTATGATCTAACAATAATAAACACTCATTTCAAAAAAGGATGTGAATATGTAATAACATTTAAAAGTGGATCTAATAAAAGTCAAATAGACTTTTCTTAACTAGAAAGGTGGATAAAATAACATACAAAAACTGTAAAATTATTTCAGAAGAAAGTTTAACTTCATAACATAGAATAATGGTAGCAAACATATGGATAAAAATGAAATCTAGTATAAAACGTAAAACTATTAATCCAAAAATTAAATGATGAAATTTGAAAGAAGAAAAACAAGAATTATTTAAAGAAAAGCTAGTAAAAAAATGACTATGAATATTATTGCTGCGGATTTCCGTTCTCCGACTCGGGGATGAGGTAGCGGTGTACGCCAGGACCCGGGTGGCGTTCTTTCGTCCTTGAAAACCTGTAAAACAATATCAAATCGTAGGGAATAAGATGGGCATCCCCGCGAAGGACCCTTCGATGCCCAAATCAGTGGATAATCCTTGGCTTTAGATAATGAGAAGAAGGTTCTGAAGAGAAAGAGGAGGAAAAGATCTCACAAAGTGATTGTCTGTCTCTTAGGGCTCTTAGGGCCCGGTATTTAAAGGAGAGGATCCGGTAAGCTGTTACCTGATTTTTGAAGAGTTGTTATGGAAGTTGGGGGATGATATTGTCAATTTATTATATACTTTATCAGGGGGATTCGTAATCCCGCGAGTCATAAAGAGAGGGAGCCATATCCGGCTCCCGTTTCTGTTGATGGAGGACCACTTCAGGAAGGAGTTTCGATATCCTCGTGGTTCCGGTGATCTAATGTCCAAGATACTCGGTGCGGGCCGAAGGTCAGCCAAAGGAAAGGATTGGTCGGGTGGCTCTGGAATGTTGAGGTTCGATCGCCCTGGCTCAAAAGCGAGACTCGGTGAAAGTCGGCCAGCCGAGGTTCATTAGCAAAGCTCGATCTGGCAAAGACTCAGGCAATGATACTGAGGCAGAGGTCGGCCGTAGTTTCAATGTAGTCCCGGCTCGTCTGCCTACGTCATTCGATTTATACGAAGACTTTTTACCCCACATCACTTGCCCTCCCCACTCCCCAGTCCGAAGTTTAATTTCGAGCATAGGGAGTAAAGTCTTGATGGCCAAATTTCATTGGCAAGGGTGGAATTCGAAGAGACGCGCCATAATGATGCCATAAATGCCAAATCGCCGCGCCTCCATCCCAGTCTATCAAACGAGAGGAGCTTTCTCGGAACTCGATCAAGGGCGATTGGCGGAACAACACGTGGCAAAACCGAAGATCACGGCGCTTGGACCAAAGGTTTGCGGCTCTTAGGGTTTCGTGCTAATAGCGTTCTATCTTTTCATACAGCGGCTTTAAAAAGGGAGAGACCAGTGCCTTTCGCAGCCACATTTTTTCAAACCTTTGGCATTATTCTCCCTTATGAGGTTAAGTGTTCTCAGTTGAAGAAGACTATGGCCAGCTCCGTTGTCATTCGTTCTAAGGATATGGAGCGCCCGACCTGCATAGCTTCGATAATGACTCTGGCGGATCTGGAGAGGATCCGCCATGAATATTGAATTCCTAGCGACTATGATCTACAAGTGTCGGGTTCTAGGCAAAAGGTAACGGACGAACTGGAGTTTGAGACCTTTTATGAGGAGTGCTTCAAGGCGGGCGTCTGCCTTCCTCTTCATCCAATTATCAGTGGGTGATGAAGTTCTACGGCATCTGCACCTCAGCGGTGGCTCCGAATAGTTGGCGGCACATCATGGGATTCATCTCTGTGTCAGTTGGTGGGGGTGACTATGACAGTGCCTCTGTTCCAGGCATATCACAACATCATCTTCCCTAGGAACTCCTAGCCCTACATCGGACCTCAAAGGACATTCAAGAGGGTATCGGGGTTCCATCCTCTATCAAGGGATAGAAATCCCATTTTTTCATTGTTTATTGGAGCGACGAGCACTCTTCCCCTGGTCATGGGGGATATTTTCTGAGGACTTGAACAAAGCCCCTCGGTTATCGAGGTAGGAGATCGACGACCTCAAGGTGCTTTCCAGTAGAAGGCGCTTCGGTCGGGGTTCTCTTGGCCGAGGATGCGCTTTTCAATGCTGGCCTTAATAGCATCAATCCTCATGATGAGTATAATCCTATTCTTTTGAACTTCGGCCTTACTCGCCAAGGCGTAACTAATTTTTGGTTGTTCTTTGTTTTCAGCGGCCAAATCAAATCTCGGAGGCCGGATGAGGGAGATGCTAAAGGGTAGCTCGAGTAAGAAGAAGGAGAAGCGTCGAGGTGGTGATGTACTCGACAATGACCAGGTCCACCGTGAGGCAGTGGCTCTGGCACTCAATGTGGGCCCGATTGATGAGGACCCGGGCATCGCCTTGAGCCCAGCGCAGGCCAATGCGATGTGGTTCGTGGCCAGATGTTGAAGAGTGGCTTGAGTGAGAGGAAGGGCGAGAAGCGACCGCACCTGACCTCACTGAGCCTTCACAAGAAGAAGGTCAATCTCGACCTCAAGTCTTATTTGCCCTCGCCGAGTCTTAACCAAAGAAGGTCAAACTCGGCCTTAAGTTTCTTCACTCTCGCCAAGTCCTCCAAAGAAGAGGGCAAGACTTGGGTCCCTGAGCTCTCCGAGAAAGGGTGGCGAGGAAGAGGAAAACTTGGGCCGACCGACAATGAAGGCGCCGGTGGACAAAATAAAAGATGCCTCAACCCAAAGGGAAGAAGAGCTGGGGACGGCGCAATGGGGCTTATAGTTAGTGTAGTCCCAGAGCCGAAGAGCATCCGCCCGATGAAGTCGGAAGGCGAGTTTCGGGAAGAAGAGGATGCTCCAATAGATAAGTTCTACTACCGATCATCGACGACCCAGATGCTCTCACCCCCTGTAATTTGCAGACCCCCGAGGAGCTTAAGGAACATCGAAGAATAAAAAAGGCAGCGAAAACCGAAGGATTGGAGGTTGTTATTGCTGTGAGTTGCCCCCATATCCCTCATCCGCGGAGGGGCCTCTCCACCCAGCACAAGGAGAGGCCAAGAAGGGCGCCGAGGGTCAAGAGGATCCCTCGGCAGAGAGGGTCGGCGAACCAAGGCCTTCCGATGGACAGGCTGGCGATACAAGGAAGCTTAGCCCGACTGATCCTCCTCGTCATCTCGTCGTCTAAGCGTCCGAGTCGCTAAGGTTGCGGTTCGAGGCATTCCGCTCCATTCTCCACCCATAAGAGGGTACTTCTGACGCTAATCATGAAGCCAAGCATCGGATGGTCTCCTTCTTGGTCGAGGGATTTGAGAGACTTGGAGGATCTGCGATTGCTTGAGAGCGACGCCTTCTAAGGGAGATGAATACTTTCACCGTTCGGCAAGTGAAGGCTTCTTTTTCTTATTCTTTTTGACATATTCCACTACCTCTAAGCTTACTTATCTTATTCTGTTGCAAGCAATAATCCTCCAGAAGGCGTTATATGGGCGCCTAAGCTCGGCAGTGGAGATTCGAAACCAAGCACTAAAGAGCTTCGAAATAAGGAAGGCCTAGCTAGCCAGTTTTCTGAGGAACTAGCCAATGTTCGGGCCGAGCTTGAGGAGGCTAATAAATCAGCTGAGAAGGCCAATAAATCGGCCAAAGAGGCTAACAAGTTGGCCGAGGAGGCCCGATGGGAAATGTCAAAGTTTCGCAAAGGCCACAGAAGAAATAAATGTATTAAATAAGAGAATTACCAATGAAGGTCGCAAGTTTGAATTCAGCCAACGGCAGGCTGCCAGTGCTATAGACGATCTGGCGTCTGCACAACATAAGGCAGGAGAGGATCGAGCAAAGCTAGAGCATGCCTTGAGGAAGCTCCACCAATACAAGAAGAAAAAGAAACCTTAGGAGCAAGCTGTAGAGGCAGAGAAGAAGGCTGTTCAGTAGGCCGACACTGTTGCCGAGTAAGTACTTTATTCATTCCTCGTTTTGTTTTACTTCTGACGAAACTAACTTTGTTTCTCGAGCGAAAAAGAGTGAGGCCAGGGCAGTGGAGAGGATGAAGATGCTAACCGAGGAGCTAACCTCGTGTCGCCTGGAATGTTCCAAGCTTCGGCACCAGCCGGCCGAGGCCGGCAACCAAGCTGCCCTAGCAATGGAGAAGTATAAGAGCTCGATCGAGTTTACTGAGGAGAAGCTCTCATTTTTCAAGGAAGCCTACTTATTAGCAGCAAAGGAGATGTGGCAGAGGATCGCCCAATAATACCCGGATCTAGACCTTTCATTCCTAGAAAAAGAGGGGTACTGCATCCCTTCGCTGGTAGATCTCTCGGTGGCGTCTCAATTGTCCACTAAAACTGAGTTTGAAGAGGGCACCTTGGACATTGACTTTGAAGAGATCGCAGAGGCAGACTTGGCTGGGGTTCCATATGCCGCCGAAGAGCCGACCCAACCTGCTTCAGCTCCCTCTGAAGAAGGCGTAGCACTAGCCGAGCCTTAGGTTTAGTTGTTCTTTTTGTAATATAGGAGATTCTTTATTTTTGGTGCCATGGCGCACATGTAACTCCTTTGTAATAAGAAACCAATTAAATAAAAATTCTATGAATAAAATTTCAATTTTCTTTTCCAACTGCTTGTGCCTTTGAATAAATTTGATAAGCATACTTTGCCAAAAACTTCATTCTTTTCTTACACTTTCTCCTATAGGCCACCAAGTAGTCATTTTTCCAAGATGTCTTGAAATTGTTGGGCTTAGCCACTTAGGCTTCACAGAAGTAGTGTAGAGGCGCTCCATACAAAAGGTCGGAGAGAAAACTCGCATATGTCTCAACCCAACTGAAGGTTTAGGGAGGCAGTAAAATATAGTCGGTCGTGCCGAGTTTCGGAGATGGAACAAAGTAGGGACTTAGCCCTTTTTAGGATTCATTGGTAGAGCGAAGTAGCTTCTAACTCAGTCTTGCCGAAGTTTGTAGATTTTAGGTACTTAGCCCTTCCAAGATTCGGAGAATTTAAGTGCTCGCCCTACCGAGATTCGAGAACTCAGGTGCTTGGCCCTGCCGAGGTTCGGAGAAAGGATCCATGGGATCAGCATTTGGGAGAAACTTGGTTCTTATTAACATCTTAGAAAAAGATGATCAATTGGAGAAAAGACATTCAAATATAGAGGAGTCTATTACAAAGAACAAGGTAGCCTAACTAAGCAATACCTTAACGATTATACACTTGGAGGTTGTCCGAGCTCCATGTCCTAGGGATGGCCATTCTGTCAAGGTCTTGGAGCCAATAGGTGCCAAATCTGATGACCTCTGCGACTTGGTAAGGGCCTTCCCAGTTCGGGGATTAGCTTCCCTTGCTCCGTTGGCTTAGAGATCGAGGCTTTGTGGAGCACCAAATCACCAGGAAGGAAGAGCTTACCTTTTACTCGAGAGGAGTGGTAACGGGCCACACGTTGTTGGTACGCAGCCATTCTAATTCAAGCCTTTTCCTTGACTTCCTCGATTAGGTCGAGGTTAGCCCGCAGTTGTTCATCGTTTGCCTCTTCGGAGTGGCTTTCGACTCTAGACAAGGGTAGGCCTACTTCGACTGGGATGACAGCTTCGATTCCGAAGGCCATCCTAAATGGAGTTGCAACAGTAGGTATCCTTTGCGTGGTTTGGTAAGCCCACAGAACATGGTGAAGCTTGTCCACCCATCTGCCGCACTCTATTCAGCTGAAACTTTAATCCTTGCAGCAAGGTTCGGTTAGCTACCTCTGCATCGCCGTTTGTTTGCAGATGCCGACCGAGATAAGTCGGTGGCTGATGCCGTAGTCTTCACAGAACTCCCGGAACTTCGAGTTGTCGAACTACCGACCATTATCGGTAATGATTGTATGTGGAAGGCCGAATCGGCAGATGATGGATCGCCAAACGAAGTCTTTTGGCTCGGGCTTTGGTGATCTAAGCCACTGCCTCGGCTTCAATCCACTTGGTAAAATAATCAATGGCTACGAACAAGAATTCTCTGCCAGTGGCGGGAGGAAACGGCCAAGAATGTCCATTTCCATTTTGCAAAGGGCCAGACGGCTGCGATGGGCATCAAGGATGTTGACGAAAGCCTTTGGATGTTCGAATGATGCTGGCATGAGTCGCATGCTCGAACAAGGTCATTCGAATCCTTCATCATGGTAGGCCAGTAGTACCCTTGCCGCAGTACTTTATGGCAGAGAGCCCGACCTCCTAGGTGGTTGCCGCAAATACCTTCATGGATCTCTCGCAGGACATAATCGACCTCTGATGGCCTGAGGCATTTGAGCAATGGCATGAAGAAAGATCGTTTGTAGAGTTGTCCGTCGTGTAGGATGTAGTGGGAGGCTTGCATCTTCAACCTTCTAACTTCTTTTCTATATGCAAGAAAGGATTCGTCTCTGAAGTATGCTAAGATAGGGTTAATCTATGATGGCTCATTTTCGAGCTGCATCACGGAATAGGTGCCCGCTATGCTGGACTTCTCTAGGACTTCAAGGTGGAACTTCTGTTCCATATCCATGGAGTCAATGGCCAATCTTGAGAGAAGGTCTGCGCAGGCATTTTCTGTTAACTCAAATGATTTCAAGCTCGAAGAAGTCGAGCGACAGCTCACGTACCATCTGCAGATATTGAACCATGTTTGATTCCCGAGCCTCAAATTCTCCTCGCACATGTCCGGCCACTAGCTCGGAGTCGGTGTAAACATTCAGTCTCTTGACCTTCAGATTTAGGGCGATTCGGAGTCCGGCAATAAAGCTTCACACTCGGCCTCATTATTGGAGACGAAAAGTTGAAGCGAATGGCTTATTCGAACATAGTTCCTTCCGGGCTTATAAGGACCGATCCTACACCGAGAGCCAGCTGTGCTCAAGGATCCGTTTACGTGCAGTAGCCATCAGGCCTCAACCTTTGTTTGCTGGAGGTCCTCCAATGCCAACCCATCCTTCGGAATAGTGCATTCAAGGAGGAAATCCATCAAAACCTGCGCCTTGATAGCTAGCGAGGTTGGTAACGGATATCATGCTCGCTCAGCTCTACAACCCATTTTGCCATCCTCCCAATATTTCTGGACAATAGAGGATCGCCTTGATCGGTTGGTCGGTTAGAACCACTACGAGTGCGCTTGAAAGTACGAGCGTAGCTTCTATATGGATATCACCAACACATATACCGACTTTTCGATCCTGATGTACCTGGTCTCAGCATTTTGAAGCAGTTTGTGACGTAGTAGACCGGCTTCTAAACTTTGTTCTCTTTCCGAACTAGCACAGAACCGACAGCGTTTTCCGAAATGGCCAGAAACAAGTACCGAGGTTCCATGAGCTTCAAGCTGCTGAGTAATAGAGGCAAGCCAAGGTATCTCTTTAGGTCTTAAAAGGACTTTTGACGTCGAAGGTCCACCGGAAGTTCTTTGCCAATGAAATGCCTTAAAGAATGACGGGCACTTCTCGGTGGATTGGGCGATGAAGCGGTTAAAGGCCGCTATCCGTCTTGTAAGGTGTTGAACTTCCTTGAAGGACTTGGGTGGCTCCATCTCTTGAAGAGCTCGGATCTTCTGGGATTCACCTCGATGCCTCTTTAGGAGACCATGAAGCCCAAGAACTTCTCAAGCTTACTCCGAAAGCGCACTTGGTCGGATTCAGCTTCATTTGATATCTCCTGAGGGTGGCAAAGTTTTCGCTAGATCAGATACATACCAAGCAACTTCTCTGCTTTTCATCAGCATGTCGTCGACGTAAACTTACATGTTCTGACCGATCTTGTCCTTGAACACTTTGTTAATCAGCCTCTGATAGATTGCTCTGGCGTTCTTCAGTCCGAACGGCATGGCTCGTAACAATAGGTACCTCTATCAGTAATAAAGACGGTCTTTTCTTCATCTTCGGAGGCCATATGTATCTGATTGTAGCCCGAGTAGGCATCCATAAACATCAGCATCTGATGCCGGATGTGGAGTCCACCAGCTGATCGATCCTCGGCAAAGGAAAGCTATCCTTCGGGCAAGCTTGTTCAGGTTTATGAAGTCAATATAGATTCACCAATCGCGTTTGCCTTTTTCACCATGACTACGTTCGCAAGCCAGCTCGGATAATTTACCTTCGGATGAAGTTGGCTTTCAGGAGTTTATCGACCTCTTTTTCAATCGCTTTTGGCATTCGAGGCGAAACTCCTCTTCTTCTGTTCAATGGTCTGAATGTCTCATTCACGATAAGGCGGTAGACAAGAACATCCGGACTGATCCTCGGCATGTCAGAGGTGAACCAGGCGAAGACGTCGGCGTTTTTACGAAGGAAGTTTATCAAGTCCTACCAAGGCTTCCCTTCCAATTGCGACCCATCTTAATGCTCAGTTGGGCCGACCTTCTTCAAGTGGGACTTCTTCAAAATCTTCGACGGGTTTCCCTTTTTGCTCGGTAAGATCTTCTCGAGCATCGAGCCCATCGACTTTCGGCCTTCGAGACTGAAGGTCGGCGACGAATCAATATCGCGTGGCGGCCTGGCTTCCTCGCACAACTCCTATACCCCTCTGTGGGAAACTTCATGAAGAGGTGTGGAACGGAGATCACCGCTCCAAAGGACATTTGCCTGGGTCTTCCAAAAATGGCATTATATGTGACCGAAGTTTGGTCACAAGAAAGTCCATAGGGATAGTCGCCGTGTAGGGCCATTTGCCGGTTCGAACCATTAGAATGAATACTCCTGGTACGACGACATCGCCGGTGAACCCCATCAAGGTGGAGTCCACCGCTCGAAGATCCTCCTCTCAATCCCATTTTTGTAAAAGCATCAAAGTAAAAAATATTAACAGAGCTTCCACTATCGACAAGGACTCGATGTACATCACAGTTTTTTATGTTTAAAGATACAACGAGTGCATCGTCATGGGGGTATTGTATCCCTGGAGATCTTTCTTCGAGAATGTGAGTTCCTCGTACTTGATTTCCTTGGAGAGGCTCTGTTCTTCGTCTGGCCGACTTTTGGATGAGCCGACCATAGCAATCATATGCATGTTACCTGTTGCTGGTGGGTTCGGTGGGGCTTGTTGTCAAAGCTCAGGTAGATGCTTTGCTCTGGCTTCTATCTCCGGAGGTCCTCTGTAGCACTCCAGCCTCCCTCAGCGGATTAGCTACTTAATCTCCTGCCTGAACTGCCAACATTCCTCGATATCATGCCCGTGATCGCAGTGATACCGACAGTATTTGGTTACATCTCTTCGGGTTGGATTTCCTGGAGAGGCTTCGGCTAAAGGAGCTGATGCTCTATTTCCATCAAGATTTGGGCTTGGAGCACAGTGAGCAGTGTAAACCGGTTGAACCTTCGCGCAGGGCTTCAAAAATAGATGCTCTATTCTTTTCCTTCTTTGAGTGTTCAGCTCGAACCGACCTTCTGAACTCTTTCACCCTAGCGTATTTATCCGCCAAGCCATCATGTCGAGAGACTTCGCAGATAGTTTACGTCCAACGCCAGGTAGAAGTCCTCCTCCTTCAGCACTCTGCCTGCCAAGGCGGACATGGCCACCTCATGGTTGAGATGGTCAACCTCCAGCATGGTTGTATTGAAATGGCCCAGTAAACTCTTCAGGGATTCCCTCTCCCGTTGTTTCAATTCGGAGAGAGAATCCGACCTTCACCGATAGCGGCAACTACTAACGAACTGACTAGTGAAGGATCGATCAAGTTTGTCAAAAGAGTCAATGGAATTCAGCTTTAGCATGCCGAACCATACTCTAGCGGGCCCCTAAGAGTCAGGGGAAAGCCTGGCATAGGATCACATATGAGGCTCCATAAAATAACATTATTGACCGAAAGCTACTCAGATAGTCATACGAGCCTGTCGTCCCGTCGTATGGCTCGATAACAGGGAGCTTTATATGTGGTGTGACAGCTTCGTTCATAATCCTCACGATGAAGGGCGAACCCTATTCCACCCGAGATGCCGGCAAAGAGGCGTTCTTTACGGCGTCCAATTCCATGCGCATCTCCTGAATTTTTTGCTCAAATACCTCGGCTTGAACGGATGGAAAGGCCGAAAGGAGTGATCGACGTCTCGGCATTGAATCACAATGAGAAGAAACTGGAGACAAGGAGCGAGCCCAGCGAGATCGGAGGAAGTTCATGTCTCTGACTTTCGGTGGGATTGGCTCTATTCTCCCACCTCATGACCAAATCGTCGTGGGGGACTCATGGCCTCCAATCGATTAGGCACCATTGGTTGAAGTGATGTAGTTGCTCTGGCGAGATGTTGTGAACGCCGCGGGAAGTTGAGGATTTGGTGTCGTCGAGAGAACGACTCTTTAAAGTCCCTGCACCAGCTATATCAAGGTTGGACTTGTTTGACTAATACACTGAATTGGTCCTGTATAACGGATGCCACAGGTGGGTGGAGCAACGGATTGGGATGGCTGCGGGGACGTCACGTTATGTGAGAGATCAAGCCTTTGAGAGATGGCCTAATCAGTACATCTATGGTTGTCTTTTTGCGGTTCACCATTTTAAATGATGTTTTTCTCTTTCGAACCTTCTCCTAGGATTTATCAAGTTATGGGGACATGCCCTTCCTCTAGTGCCAATCTGTTGCTACGAATTTTCATTCTCTAACTCAAGAACAAAGTAGCGGCGCACGCCGGGACTTGGGTGGCATTCTCTTGTTCTTGGGAACTTGCAAAACAGCATTCGATCACAAGGAATGAGATGGGCGATCCCCGCAAAGGACCCTCCAACACCCAAGTCAGTGGATAATCCTCAGCTTCAGATAATGAGGAGAAGATTCTGAAAAGAAAGAGGAAAAGAAGATCTCACAGAATGATTATGTCTCTTAGGGCTCTCGGGGACCGGTATTTAAAGGAAAAAGATCTGATAAGCTGTTACCTGATTTTTGAAGGATTGTTATGGAAGTTGGGGGATGATAAGGCAATTTATCGTATCCTTATCCGAGGGGATTCGTGATCCCGCAAGTCATGAAGAGGGCGAGCCATATCTGACTCTCGTTTCTGTTTATGGAGGACCACTTTGGGAAAAAGTTTCGAGATCCTTGTGGTTCCAATGATCTGATGTTCGAGATACTCAGCGTGGGCCGAAGGTCGCCAAAGGGGAGGGTCGATTGAGTGGCTCCCGATTGTTGAGATTCGGTCGCCCTAGCTCGAGAGCGAGACTCGATGAAGGTGGGCCAGCCGAGGTTCGGTTAGCGAAGCTCGATCTAGCAAAACTCGGACGATGATACCGAGGTAAGGGTCGGCGAGGCACCCTTTGAATCTTAGTAGTTGGTCGAAGTTCCAATGTGGGCTCGACTCGTCTGCCTACGTCAACCAATTTATACATAGACTATTTTACCCCACATTAAATATAGATAATAATCCCAACTTAATACAAGAAAAAGCAACTAAATGCATAAAAAATATAGCAAAAAAGGTTTAGGAGAATCAAAAGGACTATTAGGAAAGAAAACTTGATGGTGAAACGAGAAAGTTTAAGCTGTCATCAAGCTTAAAAGGACAAACTACAAAATTTGACAAGAGGCTAAGGATGAAGAAAGTCTTAAAAAGTATAGGGATGCAAAAAATGAAGCTAAAAAAGCGATAAGTAATGCCAAACTTAAAAGCCTATGATGATTTATATAATAGACTAGATATGGAAAAAAAAAAAAAGGTGAAAAAGACTATATATATATATATAAACTAGCAAAACTAAGAGAAAAGAAAATAAAGATCTAGACTACATTAAATATATTAAGGATCAAAATAATAGTCTTAGTAAAAAAAGAAGAAAAAAAAGAACGATGAAAAAGTTATTTTAAAAAATTATTAATAAAAATAATTTAGTAAATTTAAAGATGGAAGAATGTGATAATATAGGAATAAGAAATAAACATAAAATTTTTCATAGATTTAGTATGCTTGAGATTAAAAAGACTTTGAGTAAAATGAAAAATACAAAGGCATTAGGGCCAGATGCAATCCTTATTGAGGTTTGGAAAGGCTTAGAAAAAATTGAAGTCATGTAGTTAACCAATTTATTTAACAGGATTATAACAACTAAAAGAATGTTGGATAATTGTAGAAAAAGTATATAATACCAATATACAAAAATAGAGAGATTTAAAATTGTGCAAATTATAAGGGGATTAAGCTGATGAGTTATACAATGAAATTCTGGGAGAGAGTAATAAAAAATCGAATAAGAGCTGAAACTTTGGTGTCAAATAATCAATTTGGATTTATGTCTGAAAGATCGACCATGAAGGCTATTTATTTATTAAGAAGATTGATGGAGAGATATAGAGAAAAGAAAAAAAGACCTTCATATGGTCTTTATTGATTTAGAGAAAGCATATGATAGAGTACCTAAAGAAATAATATATATATTGGATTTTAAAGAAAAAAGAGTTACCAAAAGATACATAGAATTGATAAAAGATATTATGATAGAGCAATAACTATTGTTAAAATAATATAGAAGAAACTAGTGAGTTTTCAATTACTGTAAGTTTACATCAAGGATCTGCCTTAAGTCCGTATCTTTTTATATTAATTATGGATGAATTAACCAAACATATTCAAAATGATATCCCATGTGTATGTTATTTGCAGATGATATAGTGTTGATTGATGAAACTAAATCTGAGTAAATGCTAAGCTAAAGATTTGGAGAGAAGCTTTAGAATCTAACGGTTTTAAGATTAGTGGAACTAAAACTGAATACATGAAATATAATTTTAGTGGGAGTAGAAATACAAATAAAGAAACAGTGAAGATTACAAGCCTAGAGATATCAAGGAGTAAAAATTTAGATATTTGGGATCAATTATCCAGCAAGAAGGTAAAATAGATGAAGATGTGAATCATAGAGTTAAAGTAGGATGGATTAAATGGAGGAGTACTTCGGGAGTATTGTATGATCGGCGCATCCCATTAAAATTGAAAGAAAAATTCTATAAAACTACTATTAGGCCAGCTATGCTATATGGAACAGAGTGTTGGGCAATATTAAAACAACATATAAATAAATTAAATATAACAGAAATGCGTATATTAAGATAAATATGTCGTAAAACTTTAAAAATAGAATTAAAAATAAACATATAAAAGAAATAATAGGAGTAGCCCTAATTAAGATAAAATGAAAGAAAATCGATTATGGTGGTTTGGATATATACAACGTAGACCTTTAGATGCTTCAGTTAGAAAGAGTAATTTTTTAACAATTCATAGTAAGAAAAAGGTAAAAGTAAACCTAAACTAACATGGACAAAAATAAAAAAAAGATATAACTATTTAATTTAAATATCGACTTGGTCCTGAATAGAGCAGAGTGGAGGAAGCAGATTCATGTAGCCGATCCCATGTAGTTGGAAAAAGGCTTAGATGAGTGATAATAGAAAATCGAATAAGAGCTAAAACTTTGATGTCAAATAATCAATTTGGATTTATGCCTGGAAGATCGACCATGGAAGCTATTTATTTATTAAGATGGTTGATGGAGAGGTATAGAGAAAAAAAAAGACCTTCATATGCTCTTTATTGATTTAGAGAGCATATGATAGAGTACCTAAAGAAATAATATAATGGATTTTAGAGAAAAAAGAAATTACCAAAAGGTACATAGAATTGATAAAAAAAATATGTACGATAGAGTAATAATTATTGTTAAAACAACAATAAGAGAAACTAATGAGTTTCTAATTACTGTAGGTTTACATCAAGGATCTATCTTAAGTCCGTATCTTTTTGTATTAGTTATGGATGTGAGGGGGCCAGTTGACCCCGCGAAAAATAAAATTTTTTGGACGGCCCAAGGGCCCAGACTCTAACTCCAGCGACAGCCCCCAGTGTCGGCTTCCAGCGCCAACCGCCAGCGTCGGCCTCCAGTGTCGGCTTCCATCGCTAGCCGCCAGCGTCGGCCTCCAGCGTCGGCTTCCGGCGACAGGCCCCAGCGCCGGCCCCGAGGCCAGCACATCAAAGGCCAACCCCCGCCAAGGCCGGTCTCTCCAGGCTAACCGGTCCCGGCACATTGCTGGCCGGCCACGGCGTCTCCAGGATAGCCGGCCCCGGCACATTGCTGGCCGGCCACGGCATCTCCACGCCAGGCGGCCCCTACTTCTCAAGGCAACTCGGCCACGGCGTCTCCAAGGCAGCCGGCCCCGGCACATTACTGGCCGGCTACGGCGTCTCCAAGCTAGCCGGCCCCGGCTCTCCACGCTAGGCGGCCCCTACTTCCCCAGGCAACTCGGCCACGGCTTCTCCAAGGCAGCCGGCCCCAGCACATTGCTGGCCGGCCACGGTGTCTCCAAGCTAGCCGGCCCCGGCGTCTCCATGCCAGGCGGCCCCTACTTCTCCAGGCAACTCGGCCACGGCGTCTCCAAGGCAGCCGGCCCCGGCACATTGCTGGCCGGCCACGGCGTCTTCAAGCTAGCCGGCCCCGGCGTTTCCACGCCAGACGGCCCCTACTTCCCCAGGCAACTCGGCCACGGCTTCTCCAAGGCAGCCGGCCCCGGCACATTGCTGGCCGGCCACGGTGTCTCCAAGCTAGCCGGCCATGGCGTCTCCACGCCAGGCGGCCCCTACTTCTCCAGGCAACTCGCCCACGGCATCTCCAAGGCAGCCGGCCCCGGCACATTGCTGGCCGGCCACGGCATCTCCAAGCTAGCCGGCCCCGGCGTCTCCACGCCAAGCGGCCCCTACTTCCCCAGGCAACTCGGCCACGGCTTCTCCAAGGCAGCCGGCCCCGGCACATTGCTGGCTGGCCACGGTGTCTCCAAGCTAGCCGGCCCCGGCGTCTCCACGCCAGGCGGCCCTACTTCTCCAGGCAACTCGGCCACGGTGTCTCCAAAGCAGCTGGCCCCGGCACATTGCTGGCCGGCCACAGCGTCTCCAAGCTAGCTGGCCCCGGCGTCTCCACGCCAGGCGGCCCCTACTTCCCCAGGCAACTCGGCCACGGCTTCTCCAAGGCAGCCGGCCCCGGCACATTGCTGGCCGGCCACGGCGTCTCCAAGCTAGCCGGCCCCGGCGTCTCCACGCCAGGCGGCCCTACTTCCCCAGGCAACTCGGCCACGGCTTCTCCAAGGCAGCCAGCCCCGGCACATTGCTGGTCGGCCACGGTGTCTCCAAGCTAGCCGGCCCCGGCGTCTCCACGCCAGGCAGCCCCTACTTCTCCAGGCAACTCGGCCACGGCGTCTCCAAGGCAGCCGGCCCCGGCACATTGCTGGCCGGCCACGACGTCTCCAAGCTAGCCGGCCCCAGCGTCTCCACGCCAGGCGGCCCCTACTTCCCAGGCAACTCGGCCACATCTTCTCCAAGGCAGCCGGCCCCGGCACATTGCTGGTCGGCCACGGCGACTCCAAGCTAGCCGGCCCCGGCGTCTCCACGCCAGGCGGCCCCTACTTCCCCAGGCAACTCGGCCACGGCTTCTCCAAGGCAGCCGGCCCCGGCACATTGCTGGCCGGCCACGGCGTCTCCAAGCTAGCCGGCCCCGGCGTCTCCACGCCAGGCGGCCCCTACTTCTCGAGGCAACTCGGCCCCGGCGTCTCCTGTCCCACCGAGTCGGCCAAGGCCGTCCCCGGCCGGCCCAACTCGGCCCCGGCGCTCCAGTCCCGCCGAGTCGGCCAAGGCCATCCCCGGCCGGCCCGACTTGGTCCCGACGTCTCCTGTCCCGCCGAGTCGACCAAGGCCATCCCCGGCCGGCCCGACTCGGCCCCGACGACTCCTGTCCCGCCGAGTCGGCCAAGGCCGTTCCCGACCGGCCCGACTCGGCCCCGGCGACTCCAGTCCCGCCGAGTCGACCAAGGCCATCCTCGGCCGGCCCGACTCGGCCCCGGCGTCTCCAGTCCTGCCGAGTCGGCTAGGGCCATCCCCGGCCAACCCGACTCGGCCCCGTCGTCTCCAGGCCCGCCAGTTCGACCCCACCCCGGCACTGCCTTGCCGGCGAGATAGGCTCCAGCCATCTCAGGACGACCCAGCTCGGCCCCAACAAGACGGGACCCCCGGTTCCCGCCAGATCAGCCCCAGCAATTCAAAAATCCATTCCTCTGACGCGCGCCGCCCGACAGCGCCTGACGCGCGCCCCCGACAGTGCCGATGCGCGCCGCAGCGCCAACATGCCCCGCCCGATAGCGCCAGATCCGACAATTCGACGGCCCCGCCGGCTGATGGGACGCAGACCCACGTGATCATGCCAGCGTCAACCCCTATAAAAGGGTAAATTACATCGAAAACCGGGTACACACATTCTACGCACTGAATGCCCTAACTCTCAAAGGAACTACCCGATCCTTCTGAGATCTCTCCCTCCTTTAGAGCTCTCTCGAGCTCCTTCTCTGCTGTGACCTCTGTCACTAACTTGGGCGTCGAAGGGTCCCACCAGAGAACCCTCTCCGGTCTTGGGACTTCTTTGCAGGCGATCCGAAGAAGAAGAAGAGCCTCCGTTCCCGGCGTCCAGGAGGGGTGATCGAGCGTCAACAGATTGGCGCGCCAGGAAGGGGGGCGCTAAGAAAAAGTAGCGAGCGATCTCCCGGAGCTACATCTGTCGTCCCCTCTTCTCTCCCAGAAGCCATGGTGGTGACGCGAGCTCGGGATACCTTTGTCAGCTGTCCGGCTGGGCTCATCCCGCCAGCTGGACAGCAGGAAGCCAATCCCCCAGCTACTAGCCTTCCTGTTGCCAGCCCGCCGCCGGACGCCGCTGTCCAGACAGCGGAGCAGCTAGCAATCCTCTCCCAGCAAGTTCAGAATCTCACCGCCATGGTCCACGGACTCCAGCAGCAGCAGTCCGTGGCCACCCAGCACCAGACTGCTCCCCCCGCCAGCCAGATGTCGGCGAGGGGAGGCTTCCCCCAGCGAGGGACCGGCCGACGTCAAGCTTCCCCCAGGAAGCCTTGCCGCGAGCCCTCCAAGCGGCCACGGTCCTCTGACCACGGCCCCAGCGAGCTTCCTCCCAAGCCACATCATCATGGAGAACCCAGGCGGAAGTCCCGACTTCCGTCTCCATCTCCGTCCGCCTCCTCTTCTTCTTCTTCCTCCGAGCCCCTCGGAGGGCCCCAACGATCAACCGCCAGGCGGAGGAACGCCTGGAGGAGTACAACCGGCGTCTCGACGAGCTCGCCAGGAAGAAAACCATCATCCGAAGGAAGAGTTCGACACTCGTCCTCCCTACACTCGCCGCATCCTGGAGGAACCAGTCCCCTCCAGGTTCCGCTTCCCCCAAGTGGACCCGTACGACGGTACGACCGACCCTCTCGACCACCTCGAGAGCTACAAGGCCATGATGCAAGTCCAGGGCGCCTCAGACGCCCTTCTCTGCAAGGCCTTCCCTGCGACCCTGCGGAAGGCCGCTCGTGCGTGGCATTCACGCCTGTCCCCCCACAGCATAGACTCCTTCCGGAAGCTGGAGAGGGCATTCCTGGCCCACTTTGACGCCTGCCGCCGGATCCCAAGTGTGGCGGACAGCCTCTTCTCCGTCCGCCAGAAGGAAGGAGAGTCCCTGCGGGACTTTGTGTCCCGGTTCAAAACCGCCGCCCTCGAGGTCTATCATCTCGATGATGCGGTGGCCACCCTGGCGCTGAAGCGGGGACTTCTTCCGTCCCGCTTCACCTTCTCCCTGGACAAGAAGCCTCCGAGCTCCTACTCCGACCTCCTCCTCCGGGCCCAAAAGTACATCCAGGCAGATGAAGCCGACCTCATCCGCCGAGAGTCTTCGAAGGGCTCCAGCCACAAATCCGCTGCCCTGAGCCGAGCGGACCTCCTCACTCACCATCGCCGATCCGACCCCCTCGCCGGTCCGACAACCGGCGCCGGAGCCCTATCCCCGACGAGGGTAAGCTCACCCCTCTCCTTGCCCCTCGATCCCACATCCTGATGGAGATCGAGGGCGAGCCCTACCTCCAACGTCCTCCCCGATGAAGAAGGGTGTGTCCCACGACAGAAGCCGCTACTGTCGATTCCACCGGAACTACGGCCACGACACCGACAACTGCTACAGTTTGAAACGGGCTATGAAAAGCTCATTCAACGGGGCTACCTCGGCAAGTACGTCCAGAAGATGCCACAGCCGCTGCCGGCCATCATGGGGCCTCCACCAGCTCAAGCCGCCGTCGACAACACTCCCACGGAGCGGACCGTCGGGATGCTGTCATGGGGGTCGGCCTCTGCGGCCGAGGGGGGAGGATGCCCTAAATAATGTAATGCCCCGGGGGAGACCGCTGTAATGGAAAATGTAAACAATGAAGGCGTAGTCATCGCTATGACGATCGCAAACACCCTGTAAAAAGGATTTTAGTTGATAGTGGCAGCTCAGCTGACATCCTTACTTACGATGCCTTTGTTCGAATGGGTTTATCTGTTGACTCCCTTCAGCCCGTGGCCACCCCGCTAGTTGGATTCACCGGAGATTCTGTGAGGGTCGAGGGCAAAATATCCTTGCCCGTGACGCCGGAACCCCGCCATGCCAAAGCACCGTGATCATGAAATTCCTGGTTGTGAGGGTCCCTTTGGCATACAACGCCATTCTTGGGCGTCCCGGCCTGAATCTTTTGGATGCGGTTATCTCCACACGACGTCTATTGGTGCAGTTCCCCACCAGCGAGGGAGTTGGAGAAATGCGCAGGGAGATAAGCCCGGTCTTACCTTGCTACCATGCGGCCAAGCCCTCTGGAGGCCGACCCGGCCTGGAGGCGTCTGACCCTAGAGATTCCGCCAAGGGAGGGGAGCCCACCGAGCACCTCCTGACTTTCCCTCTCAGCGATGACCCGGCAGGACCGTCCGTGTGGGCGGACTCCTTCCCTTGGAGGACCGGGAGCGCCTCTTAGCTTCCTGCGGGCTAACTCGAACGTATTCGCCTGGTCAGCGTCCGACATGCCCGGCATTTCTCCGGAAGTCATCACCCACAAACTTAACATCGACCCACACCACCGTCCAATCCGTCAAAAGAAGAGGAGCTTTGCCCCCGACCGACAAAGGTCGATTGATGAAGAAGTCCACAAGTTGATCAGCGCCGGCCACATCCGGGAGGCGCATTACCCAAGCTGGCTGGCCAACGTAGTCATGGTGCGCAAGGCAAACGGAGCTGGAGGATATGCATAGACTTCACTGACCTCAACAAGGCGTGCCCAAAGGACAGCTTCCCCTTGCCAAGAATTGACCAGCTGGTCGATTCCACCTCTGGTCACGAGCTTCTCAGCTTCATGGACGCCTTCTCCGGATACAACCAGATAAGGATGGATCCCAGCGACGAGGAGCACACCTCCTTCGGACAGAGAAAGGCATTTACTGTTACAAGGTGATGCCTTTCGGCCTCAAGAATGCGGGAGCAACCTATCAGCGGCTGATGAACAAGGTGTTCCATGACCAGCTCGGCCGGAACATGGAAGTCTATGTGGACGACATGCTGACGAAGAGCACCCGCGCCGCCGACCACATCTCTGACCTGGAAGAAACTTTTAACAACCTCCGTCGCTTCCAAGTCAAGCTGAACCCTAAGAAGTGCGCTTTTGGGGTCACGGCAGGTAAATTCCTGGGCTTTATGGTGACCCAGCGCGGAATCGAGGCAACCCAGAGAAGATCAGCGCCATACTTGACATGAGGCCGCCGTCCAACAAAAGGAAGTGCAACGGCTAACTGGAAGGGTAGCGGCTGAGTCATTTTCTCTCTAGATCGGCGGAGAGATGCTTGCCTTTCTTCAAGGCCCTGCGGAAGGTGAACGGTTTCACATGGACGGACGACTGCCAGGAGGCTTTCGACGGCTTAAAGGCATTCCTGTCCTCCCCACCGCTCCTCTCCAAGCCGAGAGACGGGGAGAGTCTTTTCCTTTACTTAGCCGCCTCCTCAGAAGCCGTCAGCTCAGTCCTGGTGCGCCTAGACGCTGACGAAACCCAAAGGCCAGTCTACTACGTGAGCAAGGTCCTGCACGACACCAAGGTCAGGTATTCCAAAACAGAGAAAGTCATTTTTGCCTTGATAGTTTCTACCCGGCGTCTCGCCCGTATTTCCAAGCCCATCCTATCGTGGTGCTGACGGACCAGCCTCTCCGGGCCATCCTGGCCCGTCCGGATACTTCGGATCGACTCGCCAAATGGGCCATCAAGCTGGGGGAATTCGACATCTCTTTCCAGGCGCGACCGGCCTTGAAGTCCCAGGTCCTGGCCGACTTCCTGGTCGAGTGCACTTGGGCGGAAGAAGACCTCAAGGAGACCCCCGGGGAGCAGCCCGGGCCCGAGCTGAGAGGTGATGGAGAGACCTGAATCCTCACGTGGACGGCGCATCAAATTCTCAGGGAGTGGCGCCGGCCTCATTCTTGCCGGGCCGGAAGGAGAAAGAACCGAATGCGCCCTGAGATTTCTTTTGAAGCCACCAACAACTAGGTGGAGTACGAAGCCCTCCTGGCCGGGTTAAGATTAGCCCAGGAGGTTGGAGCAAGCACCTCAGAGCCTACACGGACTCGCAACTCGTCTCCGGGCAAATCAACGAGAGTATGAGGCGCGCGACCCCGTTATGGCGCAATATCTGAAAAAGGTTCAACTCTTGACCTCCTCGCTGCCTTACTTCAGCATCAGCTACATCCCCCGGAGCGAAAACACAAAGGCGGACATCCTCTCTCGACTGGCTACCTCCGCCGACGGCCTGACAAGGGACGCCTACATCGAATATCTAGAAAGGCCCAGTGTAGAGGGCGGGGAGGAAGTCCTCCCGCTCACCCGGAACCTACATGGATGGACGCCTATGTCCGCTACCTCACCGACGGCACCCTCCCTGACGACCGCAGCGAAGCCAGATGCTTAAGTGGAGGCCTCCAAGTTCATCCTCCTCGACGGGCGCCTATACATAAGGTCATTCTCCTACCCGTTGCTTAAGTGCGTAGCCCCGCCGACGCCGACTACATCCTCAGAGAAATCCACGAGGGCATTTGCGGGAATCATCTGGGGGGCAGATCCTTGGCCAGAAGGCTCTCCGTCAGGGGTACTTCTGACTCACTATGAAGGAGGACGCGGCCAAGCTAGTTCAAAGGTGCGACGACTGCCAGCGCCACGCGCACATCCAGCGTCAGCCACCTGCCCCGCTGAGCCCACTCTCGGCTCCGTGGCCCTTCGCCCAGTGGGGAATGGACATCCTTGGACCGTTCCCCCCAGCTTCAGGACAGCGGAGATTCTTACTGGTCGCCATCGACTATTTCACCAAGTGGGTCGAGGTCGAGAGGCGTTGGCCAAAATCACGGAGAGCAAAGTTAAGACTTTCTTCTAGAAGTCGATCATATGCCGCTTTGGCTTGCCTCACACCCTCGTCACGGACAACGGTCGCCAGTTCAACAACAAGGCGTTCAAGACCTTCTGCGAGGAGCTGGGCATTCGCCACCGATTCACCTCCGTCGGCCACCCCCAGACCAACGGGGAGGCTGAGGTCATGAACCGCACTATCCTCAGAGGGCTCAGGACTCGCCTAGACGGCTCCAAAGGGCGTTGGGTAGAAGAGCTCCCCAGTGTGATATGGGCCTACCACACAACGCCCAGAACCCCGACGGGCGAAACTCCTTTCAGCCTCTCCTTCGGATCCGAGCCATCATCCCCGTCGAGATCGGACTGCCCAGTCCACGGGTGGAGTCCTTCAGTGAGGAAGACAACCCCGCGCTGATTCGGACCAACCTAGACTTCATCGACGAGGCGCATGACAGAGCGAGATTGCGCATGGCGACCTTTCGCCAGCGAGCGGCTAAGTACTATAACGCCCGGGTTCGTCCCAAGGTTTTTCGCCGCGGAGACTTGGTGCTTCGAAAGGCCGAGGTATCAAAACCTACCGAGGGGGGCAAGCTATCCCCCAACTGGGAAGGCCCCTACCGTGTCGCCGAGGCGCTCCATCGGGGGGCATACAAACTAGAAGAGCTTGACGGGAAGCCCATTCCACGTACCTGGAATGCGGACAACCTCTGCCGATATTATCAATGATGTACCCCCAGGAGCATAAGCAATAAAGAAAAAGGTCCTTTCCGGCGACACAGTTGTCTTCCCTTGCGCAAGTCTCTCAAAAGGAGCTCACTGGCATCGCGGCCCACGGGACACCACTCGGCCCGGCACGGCGGTGCCCCCGAGTTGGTTAAGACCC
The DNA here is from genome assembly GCA_900491605.1 of Calamus simplicifolius. Taxonomy (NCBI): domain Eukaryota; kingdom Viridiplantae; phylum Streptophyta; class Magnoliopsida; order Arecales; family Arecaceae; genus Calamus; species Calamus simplicifolius. The sequence goes on from UESW01004255.1 coordinate 688,979, forward strand.
TAAAGGCTCCGTACCGGCTGAGTCGCCACTTGGGCGGAACACAAACCCCCAGGCTGGTTCAAAAGGAGCTCACTGGCATCGCGGCCCACGGGACACACTCGGCTCCGGCGCGGCGGTGCCCCCGAGTTGGTTAAGACCCTAAAGGCTCCGTACCCGGCTGAGTCGCCACTTGGGCGGAACCCAAACCCCCAGGCTGGTTCAAAAGGAGCTCACTGGCATCGCGGCCCACGGGACACCACTCGGCCCCGGCACGGCGGTGCCCCCGAGTTGGTTAAGACCCTAAAGGTTCCGTACCCGGCTGAGTCGCCGCTTGGGCGGAGCACAAACCCCCAGGCTGGTTCAAAAGGAGCTCACTGGCATCGCGGCCCACGGGACACCACTCGGCCCCGGCACGGCGATGCCCCCGAGTTGGTTAAGACCCTAAAGGCTCCGTACCCGGCTGAGTCGCCACTTGGGCGGAACCCAAACCCCCAGGCTGGTTCAAAAGGAGCTCACTGGCATCGCGGCCCACGGGACACCACTCGGCTCCGGCACGGCGGTGCCCCCGAGTTGGTTAAGACCCTAAAGGCTCCGTACCCGGCTGAGTTGCCACTTGGATGGAACCCAAACCCCTAGGCTGGTTCAAAAGGAGCTCACTGGCATCGTGGCCCACGGGACACCACTCGGCCCGGCACGGCGGTGCCCCCGAGTTGGTTAAGACCCTAAAGGCTCCGTACCCGGCTGAGTCGCCACTTGGGCGAAACCCAAACCCCAGGCTGGTTCAAAAGGAGCTCACTGGCATCGCGGTCCATGGGACACCACTCGGCCCCGACACGGCGGTGCCCCTGAGTTGGTTAAAACCCTAAAGGTTCCGAACCCGCTGAGTCGCCGCTTGGGCGGAATACAAACCCCTAGGCTGGTTCAAAAGGAGCTCACTGGCATCGCGGCCCACGGGACACCACTCGGCCCCGGCACAGCGGTGCCCCCGAGTTGGTTAAGACCCTAAAGGCTCCGTATCCGGCTGAGTCGCCACTTGGGCGGAACACAAACCCCCAGGCTGGTTCAAAAGGAGCTCACTGGCATCGTGGCCCACGGGACACACTCGGCCCCAGCACGGCGGTGCCCCCGAGTTGGTTAAGACCCTAAAGGTTTCGTACCCGACTGAGTCGCCGCTTGGGCGGAACACAAACCCCAAGGCTGGTTCAAAAGGAGCTCACTGGCATCGCGGCCCACGGGACACCACTCGGCCCCGGCACGACGGTGCCCCCGAGTTGGTTAAGACCCTAAAGGCTCCATACCCGGCTGAGTAGCCACTTGGGCGGAACACAAACCCCCAGGCTGGTTCAAAAGGAGCTCACTGGCATCGCGGCCCACGGGACACCACTCGGTCCCGGCACGGCGGTGCCCCCGAGTTGGTTAAGACTCTAAAGGCTCCGTACCCGGCTGAGTCGCCACTTGGGCGGAACACAAACCCCCAAGCCGTTTCAAAAGGAACCTGACGACGCCCCGCTCTCAGGTCACCCTACGGGGTTCACTACGGGTCCCCGCGCCAGGAAAGGATTACTGGCCGCCCTCGGCTGGCCAAAGAAGGCACGCAGACGTCCATCCAAGCAGCGCAAGGTGCCAAGGTAAAAGTTCTACACTCCTTTCGCTTAGCCAATGCGGGGCACGCAAGCTCAAGAAGTGTGGGGGGCATTTGATGGGGCCAGTTGACCCCGCGAAAAATAAAATTTTTTGGACGGCCCCAAGGGCCCAGACTCTAACTCCAACGACGGCCCTCAGCGTCGGCTTCCAGCGCCAACCGCCAGCGTCGGCTTCCATCGCCAGCCGCCAGCGTCGGCTCCAGCGTCGGCTTCCGGCGACAGGCCCCAGCCCGGCCCCCGAGGCCGGCACATCAAAGGCCAACCCCGCCAAGGCGGCTCTCCAGGCTAGCCGGCCCCGGCACATTGCTGGCCGGCCACGGCGTCTCCAGGATAGCGGCCCTGGCACATTGCTGGCCGGCCACGGCGTCTCCACGCCAGGCGGCCCATACTTCTCCAGGCAACTCGGCCACGGCGTCTCCAAGGCAGCCGGCCCCGGCACATTGCTGGTCGGCCACGGCGTCTCCAAGCTAGCTGGCCCCGGCGTCTCCACGCCAGGCGGCCCCTACTTCCCAGGCAACTCAGCCACGGCTTCTCCAAGGCAGCCGGCCCAGGCACATTGCTGGCGGCCACGGTGTCTCCAAGCTAGCCGGCCCCAGCGTCTCCACGCCAGGCGGCCCCTACTTCTCCAGGCAACTCGGCCACAGCGTCTCCAAGGCAGCCGGCCCCGGCACATTGCTGGCCAGCCCCGGCGTCTCCACGCCAGGCGGCCCTTACTTCCCCAGGCAACTCGGCCACGGCTTCTCCAAGGCAGCCGGCCACGGCAAATTGCTGGCCGGCCACGGTGTCTCCAAGCTAGCCGGCCACGGCGTCTCCACGCCAGGCGGTCCCTACTTCTCCAGGCAACTCGGCCACGGTGTCTTCAAGGCAGCCGGCCCAGGCACATTGCTGGCCGGCCACGGCGTCTCCAAGCTAGCCGGCCCCGGCGTCTCCACGCCAAGCGGCCCCTACTTCCCCAGGCAACTCGGCCACGACTTCTCCAAGGCAGCCGGCCCCGGCACATTGCTGGCCGGCCACGGTGTCTCCAAGCTAGCCGGCCCCCGCGTCTCCATGCCAGACGGCCCCTACTTCTTCAGGCAACTCGACCACGGCGTCTCCAAGGCAGCCGGCCCCGGCACATTGCTGGCCGGCCACGGCGTCTCCAAGCTAGCCGGCCCCGGCGTCTCCACGCCAGGCGGCCCCTACTTCCCCAGGCAACTCGGCCACGGCTTCCCAAAGCAGCCGGCCCCGGCACATTGCTGGCCGACCACGGGTCTCCAAGCTAGCCGGCCCCGGCGTCTCCACGCCAGGCGGCCCCTACTTCTCCAGGCAACTCGGCCACGGCGTCTCCAAGGCAGCCGGCCCGGCACATTGCTGGCCGGCCACGGCGTCTCCAAGCTAGCCGGCCCGGCGTCTCCACGCCAGACGACCCCTACTTCCCCAGGCAACTCGGCCACGGCTTCTCCAAGGCAGCCGGCCCCGATACATTGCTGGCCGGCCACGGCGTCTCCAAGCTAGCCGGCCCCGGCGTCTCCATGCCAGGCGGCCCCTACTTCCCGAGGCAACTCGGCCCCGACGTCTCCTGTCCCGCCGAGTCGGCCAAGGCCGTCCCCGACGGCCCGATCGGCCCCGGCGCTCCAGTCCCGCCGAGTCGGCCAAGGCTGTCCCGGCCGGCCCGACTCGGCCCCGGCGTCTCCAGTCCCGCCGAGTCGGCCAAGGCGTCCCCGGCCGGCCCGACTCGGCCCCGGCAACTCCTGTCCGCCGAGTCGGCCAAGGCCGTCCCCGGCGGCCCGACTCGGCCCCGGCGACTCCAGTCCCGTCGAGTCGGCCAAGGCCGTCCCCGGCCGGCCCGACTCGGCCATCGTCTCCAGTCCTGCCGAGTCGGCCAGGGCCATCCCGGCCAGCCCGACTCGGCCCGTCGTCTCCAGGCCTGCCGGTTCGGCCCCACCCCGGCACTGCCTTGCCGGCGAGATAGGCTCCAGCCATCTCAGGACGACCCAACTCGGCCCCAACAAGACGGGACCCCCGATTCCCACCAGATCAGCCCCAGCAATTCAAAAATCCATTCCTCTGACGCGCGCCGCCCGACAGCGCCTGACGCGCGCCGCCCGACAGTGCCGATGCGTGCCGCAACGCCAACATGCGCCGTCCGATAGCGCCAGATCCGACAATTCAACGGCCTCGCCGGCTGATGGGACGCAGACCCACGTGATCATGCCAGCGTCAACCCCTATAAAAGGGTAAATTACATCGAAAACCGGGTACGCACATTCTACGCACTGGATGCCCTAACTCTCAAAGTAACTACCCGATCCTTCTGAGATCTCTCCCTCCTCTAGAGCTCTCTCGAGCTCCTTCTCTGCTGTGACCTCTGTCACTAACTTGGGCATCGGAGGGTCCCACCGGAGAACCCTCTCCGGTCTTGGGACTTCTTTGCAGGCGATCCGGAGAAGAAGAAGAGCCTCCGTTCCCGGCATCCAGGAGGGGTGATTGAGCGTCAACAGGATGAATTAACTAAATATATTCAAAATAATATCCCATGGTGTATGTTATTTGCAGATGATATAGTATTGATTGATGAAACTAAATTGTAGTAAATGCTAAACTAGAGATTTAAAAAGAGATTTTAGAATCTAAAGGTTTTAAGATTAATAGAACTAAAACTAAATAGATGAAATATAATTTTAGTAAAAGTAGAATATAAATGAAGAAATAGTGAAGATTGCAAGCCAAGAGATATTGAGGAGTGAAAAATTTAGGTATTTGGGATCAATTATCCAACAAGGTGAAATAAGTGAAGATGTGAATCATAGAGTTAAAGCAGGATGGGTTAAGTGGAGTGCTTCAAGAGTATTGTATGATCAACGCATCCCAATAAAATTGAAAGAAAAATTCTATAAAACCACTATTAGGCCAGCTATGCTATATGGATAGTGTTGGGCAATATTGAAACAACATGTGAATAAATTAAGTGTAACAGAAATGCGCATGTTAAGATGAATATGTGATAAAACTTTAAAAGATAGAATTAGAAATAAACATTAAAGAAATGATAGGAGTTACCGCAATTGAAATAAAATAAAAGAAAATTGATTACGGTGGTTTGGACATATACAATGAAGACCTTTAAATGTTCCGTTAGAAAGAGTGAACTTTTAACAATCCATAGTAAGGATAAAGATAGAGTTAGACCCAAACTAACATAAATAGAAATAGTTAAAAAAGATATAACTATTTGTAATTCGAATGTCGACTTAGTCCTGAATAGAGCAGAATGGAGGAAGCATATTCATGTAGCCGACTCCATATAATTGGGAAAGGCTTAGATGAGTTGAGTATAACAAGAGAAATATCCAGTCCAAGCAAAAAAAGGATAATACCTATACATTTGTAACCAATGGCTTGCAATATCCAATCCAAGCAATGACAAGAAAATCAGGCCTGGCCTACAAAGAAAATTTTGTAATACTAAAATCAGTGGCGCAAACAAGATTCCGAAACAAATGATGTCAAACTACAAATGCATGTATACCTGTATGACTGTGAAAGAATCGCCAGCAAACAAGCAGTGCTTACTCTGGAAAATGCAATCATAAATCAAAAAAGATAGTCTGATGTGCATGCTGAAAAACAGACTAGATTCATGCAGAGTAAAATCACTACAGGATAGATTGTTTCCAAGAATTCCATAGAAGCATGCCTGAACTAGTTTGTTAGAAGAGTACCTATCTGTTACCATGTCCAAAACAGCTCCAAAGGTTGACACTGGATCATAAAATCATAAATTAATCAAATATCAACCCTCAGCATTTTCCTTTTTAACAAGTTAGTTTCAGCTATTTAAAGACCTGGTATGCAAATGTATACATAATTATAAATTGTTTGATCTTATATAGATAAAAAAAAACATTGGATTACTAATAGAATGGGATAACCTCAGTTTATGAGCAAATATAAAATTAACATCTTTAGTAAAATAGCACGTAACATGAGAGAAAAGGTTATATTTGCTTCAGTCCAAGGCTTAAGCAAAAAAGAAAAATAATATGCAACCTCAAATTTCTAATGAGCAAAAACAGTACCATGCTTCAATTCAGATGACAGATATGGGAGAATTTGATTGTGCATGCATTGAATGTGAGAGAGGTTTAATTGAACTAAGAGTTTCCTCTTCATATTCAACTACCAACAAACTTAAACATGAGAATTTATTTTCTTGAAAGCTAGTTCTGGTAGCACTGACGATTAAAATTAGAAGTAGATCACGTGTATGTATGACAAGAATCTATGAGCATGAAGAGTTTTTCGAGGAAGATTGAACTTTGAAGCAAGAACAAGAAGAAGAACTAAGAGCTCTCCGAGAATCCGTTTCCAAAAAGTAATCAAGCAGAGAATGTGCAAAATTTATTTGAGACTGGTCAAAATGTCCCACTATCATTGCTTAACCAGAATATAGGGGTTAACACGTGATTCTAGAAGCAGTTGGAAGTGGGTACTTAATCCTATGTGTGCACCTCACTCTTAGCTCTCCATTTTATTTAGCAAATTTCTTATATATATATATATATATATATATATATATTTAGTTGCCCACCACTGAGTGTTGTTATCTGTAACATCTTGACCATCTCAAAGAATCTGTGCCAGATGCATATCTTGTATAGGCTTTGAGCACTTAGATACTTGACAGATCCCCTCAGTTTGCAGCTTTAGAGATCAATAAAGAGTTTGCCCTTTCTAACAAGTTCAGTTCAACATAGTGAGGCAGGAAGGAGGGTTTTGTTCTTTTCAATGCTTAGGTAATAAAATAACTTCACAAGGTATTTCTTTTATCCTTAAGCTAATGTTGGCATTGGATGAGGAATATGTATATTGAAACCTCTTAAGAAATAAATGATATTTTGCTTTTCTAAGGCTTTTCCAAGGCCAAATCATCCATGGGACTTCATGGTTCATAATTGCATTATTGTTAAAACAAGAAAAGAAGGATGAGATCATTTATGGCAATGTAAGGTAATGAAAAACTTCATGAAGGGATGTAAAATAAAGAAGTCTTACCTTGATTGAACTTTCGTGCAAACCAACCATCCAATCCATCGCAGAAAAAGCTGAAATTTTCCAATACTATCAATCCATTGTTGAAAAATTATATGCAGTATAGTTTACAAACACCAAAACTGAATAACCATCATGATGGTTACCTGAAGAAGTAAAGTATGGCAAAGAGTGTTTTGTTGGAAAAACAAAGAGCAAATGCCACACAATTCATTATGATTCTTATATAGCCTGCTTATCATTAAAAAAAATTGTTAAAAGATGCCATGAAACCAAAGTCACATGAATTCTTCAAATGTGTATCAAGTGTCAAGCTGTCTATGAATATCTCACATGATAGGTTCCAAGAACATTTGATAAGAGAAAAATTCCTTACGACAAATAATAAATATCATTCTAAATTGAAATATAAAATTTGTTCATTGTCAAGATCCAGTATTAAAACTAACGAAAAAAAATATAAAATGATTCAATGTCATGGCCAAGAAATTCCTACATATAAGAAATTTATGGCGTTCCCTGTATATTAGAGGAAACTAAGATCTGTAATTTGTAACAAGACACATGCCATTCTTTTTTCTTTTCTTTTTTTCCCTTTGTGATCACTGATCAGGGCATTTGTCATTCTTCACTTGTTGATGTTGCTGATGCTTACAGAATAATGTTGCCAATCTAACTACTCACACCAACAGTTGACTAATTTGACAATCTTAAAAAATGATCATCAAAAAAAAAAAATATCAGAGCATGTCTTTCTTAACCAAACAGATACAATTCAGCAAATAGAGTACTTAGAGTAGATTCTCAAGGCAAGAAATCCCAAAACCATATCATGAAAACCGAATCAACTATTTGCAACTAGTTACCCCTTCTTAAAGGAAAAGGGTCTATGATGCATGAAAGGCATGGAGTTGCCACCTATAACTTTTAAGGGAGGTATAGGAAACCCAGATGACAGGAAAATAATTTCATTTCACATGTTCTGCTTGAACAACAACCAGCTATGGTCTTGGTTATAGCTAGTAAAGGAGTCCAAGCCAGGACCACCTTGTAGCCAAGTCCTTAGTGGTTTCCTGGTTGATTCAGTAACATGAAAGCCCTAATGGTTAGGTCTTTAAAATATGGAATCCAAGCATGTATCATGCATTTGTCATCTTACTTGATGAAAAAGAACAAAGTGAAGGGCACAGAAATTGAAGCTAGAGATGCCAGTGGTCCAGGTTTAGGCAGGGCGTATAACAAAATTTTGAATAGGATCAGCCTGATGACCTAGAGCAGAATGATATAAAATTATGGGTTTGCCCCTTGACACTGCTGGATGAAAGCCACTAACATAAAGTGTTCTTTCTGTTTGTATGTCATCAAACACCTAGCAGAGGTGTTCTACCCTTGGTGTCAGAACAAAAAGTGAAGAGAAAGAAATGCTAAATAAACAAAAAGGGCCATTCTGAAAAACAGGTCCAAACTATGATCAACCACATGCTATGCAAGTGCATCATTAACGCACTACATAGAAGAAAATAGCCAAGACTATGCAACATTACAAAGAGAGACTAAATGGGACCTCACTATCAAAATTGGAACCTTGTTTTTGTAATGAATAGAGGTCACACCAACAACAGATGGTTTATTTTCAGTATGTCAGTGTCTGATTACTGTATCATAATGAATAATATAAAAGTGAAAAGAAAATGACTACAAACAGATAAAAGAAAATAAAATATGCAAGTTGAACTTCTAATATGCAATGGCAGTAGGAAGCGCAGAAGGCAACAAAGAAGTGTTGCAGTATTTATATTTTCCATATAGCAATGCTGTTCATGAGAGAGAGAGAGAGAGAAAGAGAGAGAGAGGCTGTTTGATATGGTGCAAATAGATTATCATTAACACCAGATATGCAGACCATCATCTAATGAGTTGACCCTAGGGTCACGACCTCTTCTTGAGCCAGCTACAGGAGCCTAAGGTAAGCATTGACACCAGATATGCAGGCCACCATCTATTGGCTCGATCTTAGGGCCACTTTACCTCTTCTCAAGCCAACTAGAGGAGCCCAAGTTAAGTTTTATTCTTGGTTCTGAGAAATTTGATTGAGAAGTCTCAACTGCACATCCAAACAAGAAATAACCAATCCCTTGAAACTTTTTAGCATCTCTTCTTTTGCTCTTTTTTCTAATTTTATTGTCCCTGATCTTACAAATAAGCATTATTTAAAGCAAAGATCTACTGGGCCACAAGTCTATGTAGATGAGGGTTCAAATAAAGCAATAAAGATTAACAAGCTTCACATCAATAAGATTACCTATAATGTTGGGAATGTAGAGGTACACAGATAGCGCTTTTTGCGGTGATGACTGAGCCATTGTAGCTTCTTGAACAACTCGAATTAAAACAGACAACGTCTTACTCCTCTTCCTGTACACAATTATTCATCATCATAATCATCAACAAACAAAGAACATTTACAAACTTGCTCAGCTGGTACCACGACTCTTTTCCAAATAAAATAACCACAATTAATTAAGTTTCACAGATAGATCCCACTTTATTTTTCTGCATCAATGAAACACAAGAAAAAGGAAAAGAGAGCAATCGACGGTTTCAATGCACAAATTCCATCATGGTGATTACTGAAGAAGAAAGAACTCCGAAATCCATACACTATGAGCGTTTGATTTTAGTGATAGCTAATTTAAATAAGCAAGAAGGGCAAATATGGGAAGCGAAGGGCGGGAGCCGTACCTTGGACCGTGAAGTCTCGCGCGAGGCCACGCCGCCGCCGTTGCTCGGAGCAGTCGCTGGAGAAAGGCAGCGACGACTTGGATGGAGCGAGGGCAGGGGCGGAAGGCTGGAGATGGATTCGGTGGGCACCGGGGATGGGCCAACGAAGCGAATAAACGCAACTGCTTTTACTCGACGCCTAAACTTATGTTTAGGGAGTGTTTGATATTTTTTTTTTTTTTTGTTATATCTGGATAAATGTTTAAAATAGTATTTACCCGAGGAATAGATGAGGAAATAAGTATTTTTTAAAATTATCATTTTGCCGTCAAGAAATAATTTTAGTTATTCCTAAATTTTCTAGGGAATAAGTTCAGAGGATAACCCATATTTATGGGTTATCCCCTCTGATTAAACTTTGTCAGCACTATCTCATATAGCTATAGCATTTGGGGATAAAAAAGGATATTTAGGCGATATCCCTCTTATCCACCATATCAAACAGTGTCTTAGGGTCTCTTTGGATGGGAGAGAATGTAGGGAAGGGAAAGGAAAAGAATGAGAAAGATCGTAAGTCATCTTGTTTAAAATAAAGATAAAGAGACGGAGGGAAGGAAATGGAAGTAACCGATTCTTCTTCTTTCACCCTTAATGAGGCTAAATCTGTTAACCCCCAAATTGAAGGATAAGCTGGGAATGGGAAAATGTTTAAGTCATACTGTTGTCGAAGATAAAAATATCTCTTCATTTTCTATTCTTCATTCTTTCATTCTCAACGGTTCATTCTAAAAGGGTATAATTGTCATAAAATTCTTCCCTTCTTTCCCGTCCTTCTATCCAAAAAAACAACCCTTTCATCCTTTCCAAACAGAAGAACAATCCTTTCTTTCTATTCCTTCTTCTTTCATTTCTTTTCTTCTTTTTACTTTTCTCTTTCTTTCCTTTCAAACATCCAAACATAACCTTAGGTGAATAAAAATAAATAAAATAATAAAAAATCAGAGCCGTTCAATGAGAATCGATGATGTGTAAGATTGGCCAGTGGTCTTGAATGGCATGAATGAAATTTTATTGAAATGTACACTTGAATTCATGAAAGAGAAGAGGCTTCAAGAGGGTTAGAGGGGGAGAGAGAGAGAGAGAGGCGGAAAAAAAACGCAAAATCGGTTGGCATCAAGATTTTCCAAAACAATCTTTAGTAGAGGATGCCGAAGAGCTTAAAAAATTATAGCCAAGAAAAATACTTTTAATAAATATTGAATCAAAATCCTTTCTTATTTACCTCACAATAATCATAATAATTAATGTGACTGATCCAGCGCCATTAGAATAAATGGTAACAGCAGCTAACGGAGGTCCTCCCTTAACCCCGGAACCTCCTCCTTATCCGACATCAGTATTGGTTCCGCCAAGTATCCGCCTGAAGGACTCCATCTCCACGGAGTCATTTAACCCTTAGCTCTGCCGAACATCCAGTAAGACCTCGAACATCTCAACCCTGAGACCCCCCCTCCGGTCTCGAGGTGCATAAGCATCGTCTCATCCCCGAGACCCCCTTCGGTCTTGGGGTGAGGTCACTACATCTTAACCCCGAGACCCTCCCTCCGGTCTCGGGGTGCACAAGCATCGTCTCACCCCCGAGACCCCCTCTGGTCACGGGGTGAGGTCACTGCATCTCAACCCCGAGACCCCCATCCGGTCTCGGGTTGCACAAGCATCATCTCCCCCTCGAGACCCCCTCCGGTCTCAGGATAAGGTCACTCCATCTCAACCCCGAGACCCCCCCTCCGGTCTCAGGGTGCACAAGCATCATCTCACCCCTGAGACCCGCTTCGGTCTCGAGGTGAGGTCACTGCATCTCAACCTCGAGACCCCCTCCGATCTCGGGGTGCACAAGCATCATCTCACCCCGAGACCCCCTCCGGTCTCGGGGTGAGGTCACTGCATCTCAACCTCGAGACCCCCTCCGATCTCAGGGTGCACAAGCATCATCTCACCCCCGAGACCCCTTCCGGTCTTGGGGTGCACAAGCATCATCTCACCCCCGAGACCCCCTCCAGTCTTGGGGTGAGGTCACTGCATCTCAACCTCGAGACCCCCTCCGGTCTCGAGATGCACAAGCATCATCTCACCCCCGAGACCCCCTCCGGTCTCAGGATGAGGTCACTGCATCTCAACCTCAAGACTCCCTCCGGTCTCGGGGTGCACAAGCATCATCTAACCCCGAGACACCCTCTAGTCTCGGGATGAGGTCACTACATTTCAACCTCAAACCCCCTCCGGTCTTGGGGTGCACAAGCATCATCTCACCCCCAAGACCCCCTCCGGTCTCGGGGTGAGGTCACCACATCTCAACCTTGAGACCCCCTCTGGTCTCGGGGTGCACAAGTTGCATCTCACCCCCGAGACCCCCTCCGGTCTCGGGGTGAGGTCACTGTATCTCAACCTTGAGACCCCCTCCGATCTCGGGGTGCACAAGCATCATCTCACCCCCGAGACCCCCTCTGGTCTCGGGGTGAGGTCACTGCATCTTAACCTCGAGACCCCCTCCTGTCTCGGGGTGCACAAGTATCATCAACATTCAGTACGTGAACCGACCTTCGAACCAAACGACAACTTCGGGCCACCTGGCGCACCCACGTGATCCACTGTATGCCCGTGGCTGCTTGCGGCCATACCTCATAACGGCGTATGGTGCTTTGCATGTGTCACTATGCATGACCATGCCCCGTTATGAAGTACGATTCACTACCACTTGCAATTGTGCATGGTCATGTCAAGCAATGGCGTGCACCAAATGCAACCGTGGCTGCTAGACACATGTAAAGCCATATTGACAGGTAACGCAGGATGCCTCCGGCGCACACAGTGACGGTACAACGGCAATCTTCCAAAAAAGAAAGATGAGACATTCGAACATGTATAAAAGCACGCGCCCACGTTGTGAATAGGATCCTTGAACTCTGGTTTTCTAGTTTTCTTCCTACTAGCTGAAACCCTAACTGTATCAGCTTCCTTCTGCTGAGCAGTTCTTGTCTGATCCCAAGTGACTAACTTGAGCGTCGGAGGGTCCCCACCGGAGCATCCAGTCTTTGGGGACTTTTCTTGCAGGGGTCCGAAGAAAAGAACGTCCATCTTTCCCGACGCTTGAAGAAAGTGACTTGGCGTCATCATATTGACGCGCCAGGAAGGGGGGATTGAAGAAAAGTATAGCCTCGAACCTATAACTGACTTCTCCCTCCTCAAGCTCTTAAACAATGGTGACGACTCGTGCATGAGAGGCCACCGTCACTCACGCTGGAGGGCAGCATCAAAGGGCTGATCAGCCCGCAGCTGGCCCCTTAGCCCCTCCAACTGACGCACCTGCACCAGCACCGGTACAGCAGTTTCAGGAAGATCGATTTGCTGCTCTTGCCGCGCAAGTTCAATCCTTGGCCACAATGGTCCAAGGCCTGCAACATCAGGCGGTGATTGCGCGGCAACTAGAACCCCTCCCGTCGGTGCCAGGAGTCCCTCAGCCCAGTCAGCACTCGATTCGGAGGAGATCTATGCCCAAGAAGCATGCCCTCGCCGCACTTCACCTAAGCCTCACCGCCGCGAGGCCTCAAAGCAGCCCCGCTCATCCTCTTGCCGCGTTAGCGCGTCTCCCAAGCGACGACATGAGAAGGAGGTGGAGCGTCCCCATCGGCCTCCCCATCGCCTCTCCTCTTTCTCAGACTCTTCGAGGGAGGGGTCCTTCGATGGCGGGGTAGCCCGCTGGGCAGAGCGAAGACTTGATGAGTACAACCAGCGGTTGGAAGAGCTCAGCCACCGGATTACCAACTCTCTAGAGACGGACTATGACAGCCGCCCACCGCTGTCTCGCCGCATCATGGAGGAGCCTATCTCCACTCGGTTTCGTCTCCCTCAGCTGGACCCTTATGATGGGACCACGGACCCCCTAGACAACCTGGAGAGTTACAAGGTTCTTATGCAAGTCCAGGGGGCAACCAATTCGCTCATGTGCATCGCTTTCCCAGCCACCTTGAAGAAAGCTGCCCAAGCCTGGTATTTCCGCCTGCCGCCGCGAAGTATCGATTCCTTCCGTCAGCTGGAGAGGGCCTTCCTAGCCCACTTTGATGCTTGCAGAAAGATTCCAAGGGTAGCCGATAGCCTCTTCTCCGTCCAGCAAAAGGGTGGCGAGTCCCTTCAGGACTACGTCGCACGGTTCAAGGAGGCTGCCCTAGAAGTTTACAATCTTGAAGATTCAGTGGCCACTTTGGCCTTGAAGCGAGGGCTTCGCCCGTCTCGCTTTGCGTACTCCCTTGATAAGAAGCTGCCTGGTTCCTACGCTGAGCTCTTGACCCGGGCCCAGAAATATATTCGAGCTGACGAGGCCGACTCCACCCGACGCGAGGCTAGTGGGAGCGTCTCCAAGAAATCGGCCCGACCAGAACCTGTCGAAGCTCGCCCCAGAAGACCTGAGCCTCCTCACCGACCAGACAACCGTCCCCGAGCCCCTGCACCACCAAGAGATGGACCCTACACCCCATTGCTTGCCCCGATATCGCAGATCCTGCTCAAGATTGAAGGGGAGCCTTATCTTCAGCGCCCTCCTCCAATAAACCCGAAGATCCCCCGCAACAAGAACCTCTACTGTCGTTATCACCGGGATCATGGTCATGACACTAACGACTGTCGCCAGCTGAAAAAGGCTATAGAAGACCTTATCCAATGAAGCTACTTGGGAAAGTTCGTCCAGAGGAACAACCCGGGAGCTCCTGGCCCGTCAGTGCCCCCGCCGCCGATGATCGACAATGCTCCAACTGAGAGGACGGTGGCAATGATTTCCTAGGGGGCAAGCTAGCCCCGAATTGGGAAGGACCCTATCGGATCGTCGAGACACTCCGTCACGGAGCTTACAATATTGAAGAGCTTGACGGAAAGCCACTTCCTAGGACGTGGAATGCAGACAACCTCCATCGGTATTATCAGTAGCGCATCTCTCCTCTCACATTAAATACTGTGCCTATATTCTTTGGGCCTTTGCCCCTCATTATATATTAACGAATTTCAATTTTAGCTCCTGAGTTCTTTCACCTAAAGCCCTGGGCCAGCCAGGCATGAAGCCCAACACCCGTCGGCACCTAAAGCCCTAGGCCAGCCAGGCATGAAGTCCGACACCCGTCGGCACCTAAAGCCCTGGGCCAGCCAGGCATGAAGCCCGACACCCGTCGGCACCTAAAGCCCTGGGCCAGCCAGGCATGAAGCCTGACACCCATCGGCACCTAAAGCCCTGGGCCAGCCAGGCATGAAGCCCGACACCCGTCGGCACCTAAAGCCCTGGGCTAGCCAGGCATGAAGCCCGATACCCGCCGGCACCTAAAGCCCTGAGCCAGCCAGACATAAAGCCCGACACCCATCGGCACCTAAAGCCCTGGGCCAGCCAGGCATAAAGCCCGACACCCGTCGACACCTAAAGCCCTAGGCTAGCCAGGCGTAAAGCCCGACACCCGTCGGCACCTAAAGCCCTTGGCCAGCCAGGCGTAAAGCCCGACACCCGTCGGCACCTAAAGCCCTGGGCCAGCCAGGCATGAAGCCCGACACCCGTCGGCACCTAAAGCCCTGGGCCAGCCAGGCATAAAGCCCGACACCCGTCGACACCTAAAGCCCTGGGCCAGCCAGGCATGAAGCCCGATACCCGTCGGCACCTAAAGCCCTGGGCCAGCCAGGCATGAAGGCCGACACCCGTCGGCACCTAAAGCCCTGGGCCAGCAGGCATGAAGCCCGACACCCATCGGCACCTAAAGCCCTAGGCCAGCCAGGCATAAAGCCTGATACCCGTCGGCACCTAAAGCCCTGAGCCAGCCAGGCATAAAGTCTGACACCCATCGGCACCTAAAGCCCTGGACCAGCCAGGGATGAAGCCCGACACCCGTCGGCACCTAAAGCCCTGGGCCAGCCAGGCATGAAGCCCGACACCCATCGGCACCTAAAGCCTTGGGCAGCCAGGCATGAAGCCTGACACCCGTCGGCACCTAAAGCCCTAGGCCAGCCAGGCATGAAGCCCGACACCCGTCGGCACCTAAAGCCCTGGGCCAGCCAGGCATCAAGTCCGACACCCGTTGGTAACTAAAGCCCTGGGCCAGCCAGGCATGAAGCCCAACACCCGTCGGCACCTAAAGCCCTAGGCCAGCCAGGCATAAAGCCCGAGACCCATCGGCACCTAAAGCCCTTGACCAGCCAGGTATAAAGCCCGACACCCGTCGGCACCTAAAGCCCTGGGCTAGCCAGGCATAAAGCCCGACACCCGTCAGCACCTAAAGCCCTGGGCCAGCTAGGCATAAAGCCCAACACCCATCGGCACCTAAAGTCCTGGGCCAGCTAGGCATAAAGCCCGACACCCGTCGGCACCTAAAGCCTTGGGCCAGCCAGGCATGAAGCTCGACACCCGTCGGCACCTAAAGCCCTTGGCTAGCCAGGCATAAAGTCCGACCCCCGTCGGCACCTAAAGCCATGTGCCTACCTGACGCAAGACCCGATATACCCCTGGCAGAGCGGTGTGCCATCGGTCCTAAGGAACCCGCCTACCTCAACCTCCAACGTCCGGTGCTTCAACCCCAGGAAACCTATCCTTCCTAGCCCCGAGTTTCGGTCCTAGATGGCTAAGATGGAGTAATTCATGCATGAATTGAGAGTTATCCCCTGGCACTAATGGGACCGAGAGGTTGCGCATCATCAACCAACGAATTTGGGATAAGGGTCACAGATAGGCAATTTATCTTAGAGGAAAAAAATATTTTATTAATTTGAAGTGATTACAAAATGCCGACATAGTCGGACTTGCAAAAACAAAAAATACAAGGAAGCTTACGGTTCAGCCAGCGCTGGCTCATCATCGGAGGTGGCCTAATCCGAGAAGTGATCTGGCTCGACTTCCAGGGCTTGGGGAATGTTCAAGTCCCTAGCAATTTTCACCTTCCTGTGCTGGAACCCTTGAAGAAACACTGCCGTCGAGGCTTCTGCCAGGTCATCTACAAAGAGTTCGCACGCTTTGTATTCTTCTATGATTCTGGCGATCCTGGCCACGATGGCGGCTTCCACCTCAATGGCCCGAGCTCTTTCCTCCGCGGCGAGGGCTGCCGCAGCAGCCCTCTCGGCCTCTCGGTCACAGCTCACCTTCTCCTTGGCCTGGTTCGCCTTCTCCTCCGCTACCCTTGCTTTTTCCTCCGCTGCCGCTGCCTTTTCCTCTGCAGCCCTTGCCTTATCCTCCGCCGACCCTACTTTCTCCGCAGCCGAGGCCGCCCGACCCTCGATTTCTTGGATGGCCAGGGTCAGCTCAGAGATGTGCAGGTCTCTGGCCATCACGGCGTTTTCAGCCTCCGTCATCTGGTGGAGCGCCGCCCGCAGACGGTTGGCCTCGGCCTCCGCTCGGCTCTCGGCGGCCCTTATTTCATTGGCCCGGGCGGTTCTGGCTAACTCTAACGCCCCCTCAGCCGCCTCCGCACGATGTCGGGCCTCTTTGGCCTCCTTCTGCGCCTCGCGCAGAAGGGCCTTCCTACCGTGGATCACCTCCCTCGTGGCCTTTAGGGAATGCGCAAGCTGCATGCAAGTTTCAGGTCAAAAAAAGAGGAAAAATATAAAAGCAAAGGATGGCAGGACCACTTACTCTGACAAGGGCCGCGTAGGACTCCCGGAAGAACGTATCCGCCTTCAGGTGGCTGAGCTCTTCCAGGACCTCGGGCATAAAAATTGGAGAAAGGATCCGCTCTGCCCAATGCCCGTCATTCAGGATGGAGTCCCGGGGCGGCCCTGGTCTGGCCCTGCTCCGTTCGGTTGCCTCAGCATTCTCCGACTCGATGTGCGGGCTACTCCTATGCATCCTCTCGGGGGGTGGGCTTGCTGTCTCTGATGGCCCCTTGCCCCAGCTCCTGACTGCCTCGGGTGGAGTTGGTTCACCAGGGGCAGGGAGCTCCTCCGCCACTGTGGGCTCCTCCACCATTGCCGGCTCCTCTGCAGCTGGCTCCTCCATTGGCACCCCCTCGGTCGCTGCCCTCTTTGGCGGGGTGTCGACTGTGAGGTCGATCTCCGAAGCGACCGAGGGGTCTTGCGGTGCTGGTGGTCGGGGGACCCGAGCTGTCGGGCGTTTCGGGGATGGGGCTTGCTGGCCTTCACTCAGCCCTTCCCGGGCCCTCTTCTTGGAAACGGCCTTCAGGAGTCTGTGGATCGAGATCTTCATAGCTGCATGATATCAGTCAATGTCAAAAAAAAAAAAAAAACCAAGCAAAACTTTGGCTAAGTGTGGAAATGGCTTACCCCGATAGGAGATAAGACCCGCCGACTGGAGGTTATCTTCTATCAGGAGCAGGGTGTAACGAGGGATCTCGGCAGCCAACAATTGACCCAATGCTTCCCAGTCTCTAGGGTGGATGGTGGAGTTCGCGTTGCCTCGAAGGTCGGGGTCTCTCCATCGGGGCCTGACTTGGTCTAGGCTAGCAAAAAAGAACCGAGATTTCCATCCCTTGATCGAAGAAGGAAGGAAAATCTTGAGGACCCGGTTGGGTCGGGGCTGGAACAGCCACCAACCCTTCTGGGACCGAAGGATATAAAAAGACTAAAAAGGGAGCTTCGGGAGGTGATGCCAAGGCAATGACAGAGAATAACAAAGGCACTAATGACCTGATAGGAATTTGGGACTAGCTGGGAAGGAGTCAAGGAATAGTATTCAAGAAGGTTGATGAAAAAGGGAGGAAAGGGTGGACGGAGACCCGCCTTTAAGCAAATCTCGTAAAGGGCCACTCGGCCGGGTCGGGAGGAGATGACTCTATCATCGGGAGTCGGCAGGAAAAGCCCAACATCCCGAGGAATCTGGTAACGGTCCCAGATTTTTATCAAATCCTGGCCTGTTACCATGGAGGCGATCCCCCCCGGGGACTCCTCCACCCTTGAGAAGGTGCCGGCCCCTGACCGGTGGCCCCTCGATGGAGGCCTCCCAGTGACCCGCTGCTGGGCCAAAGGGACGTGGTCCTCCGAATCGGTGGACCACTCAAGTGTAGGAGAAGGGGAAGGAACAAGAGAGGCACAGTGCCTCTCAGAAGAAGAACGATTCTCCGAATCGTCATCCGAGGTTCGAGATGGGGAACTCATGGATAAAAGAAGGAATGGAGGAGTCTAGAATGGACAAAAAACTGACCTGAAGGAAGGGAAGCTAAGCGCAGGTTCTCGGGTTGCAGGGGAGACCAAGACGCAGAGGCTCAAAGGAAGAGAACGATGGTAGCAATGGTGTGGCCAGATTCAACCCCCCATTCAAGTTTTATTGGGTTTTTAAATTGTCCCGCCTTGTCTCATCAGCCATATGGATCCCCACCATAGGCTGGCTCGCCTCGATTGCTGCCCAGCGCGTGATACGATATGCCTCCGACCAATGATGGGACTTCGCTGACGTCGCCGCTATGAGAGGTAATGATGATGCAGCTTTCCATGCGGACTTCGAAGAGTTAATCTCGCCTCGAGGACGATCATGGCGGGCTCAGTGGACGTAAGCGGCCACCTTCTCACATTTCCATGCCGTCCGCATAGAGATATGGACAGGGATCAGCCACGTGGGAGGTAGCACCCCTTTCGCCTTGCCAGTGGGGCCCGCTTCACCTCAGGGGTGAGGGGGCATCTGATGTGGCTGATCCAGTGCCGTTAGAATAAATGGTAACAGCAGCTAACGGAGGTCCTCCCTTAACCTCGGAACCTCCTTCTTGTCCGACATCAGCATTGGTTCCACCAAGCGTCCGCCTGAAGGATTCCGTCTCCACGAAGTCATTTAACCCTTAGCTCTGCCGAACATCAGGTAAGACCCCGAACATCTCAACCCTGAGACCCCCCTTCCGGTCTCGGGGTGCACAAGCATCGTCTCATCCCCGAGACCCCCTCCGGTCTCGGGGTGAGGTCACTGCATCTCAACCCCGAGACCCCCCTCTGGTCTCGGGGTGCATAAGCATCATCTCACCCCCGAGACCCCCTCCGGTCTTGGGGTGAGGTCACAGCATCTCAACCCCGAGACCCCCCCTCCGATCTTGGGGTATACAAGCATCATCTCACCCCTGAGACCCCCTCCGGTCTTGCGGTGAGGTCACTGCATCTCAACCTCGAGACACCCTCCGATCTCGAGGTGCACAAGCATCATCTCACCCCCGAGACCCCCTCCGGTCTTGGGGTGAGGTCATTGCATCTCAACCTCGAGACCCCCTCCGGTCTCAGGGTGCACAAGCATCATCTCACCCCCGAGACCCCCTTCGGTCTTGGGGTGAGGTCATCGCATCTCAACCTCGAGACCCCCTCCGGTCTCGGGGTGCACAAGCTGCATCTCACCCCCGAGACCCCCTTCGGTCTCGGGGTGAGGTCACTGCATCTCAACCTCGAGACCCCCTTCGGTCTCGGGGTGCACAAGCATCATCTCACCCCCGAGACCCCCTCTGGTCTCGGGGTGAGGTCACTGCATCTCAACCTCGAGACCCCCTCCGGTCTCGGGGTGCACAAGCATCATCAACGTTTAGTACATGAACCGACCTTCGAACCAAACGACAACTTCGGGCCACCTGGCGCACCCATGTGATCCGCCGTGCGCCCATGGCTGCTTGCGGCCATACCTCATAACGACGTATGGTACTTTGCATGTGTCACTGTGCATGACCATGCCCCGTTACGAAATACGATTCACTACCATTTGCAACTGTGCGCGGTCATGTCAAGCTACAACGCACACCAAATGCAACCGTGGCTGCTAGACACCTGTAAAGCCATATTGATAGGTTACACAGGATGCCTTCGGCGCGCACAGTGACGGTACGACGACAATCTTTTGGAACAGAAAGATGGGACATTCGAACATGTATAAAAGCATGCGCCCGCATTGTGAGTAGGATCCTTGAACTCTAGTTTTCTAGTTTTCTTCCTACTAGCTGAAACCCTAAATGTATCAGCTCCCTTCTTCTGAGCAGTTCTTGTCTGATCCCAAGTGACTAACTTGAGTGTCGGAGGATCTCCACCGGAGTATCCGGTCTCCGAAGACTTTTCTTGCAGGGGTCCGGAGAGAAGGACGTCCGTCTTCCCTAATGCTTGAAGAAAGTGACTTGGCGTCATCAATAATAATAATAGTAAGAATAATAAATTTTTAAGCCTGAATCAAGCTACTCTCTTATTTTAATTGAATAATGTAGTTTTGAATCAATGATTCAATCATTCAATAAATCAATTATATCTAAACTACTTATATAAAAAAATTGTGATATAAAGACTTCTAATTTGTGCATCAATTAGTTAAAAATTAAATAATTTAAATAATACATATGTTTTAAGATGCATAAATAAGAAGCCTTTAAAATACATAATTTATAGTGTATAAGCAATTTAAAGTTGGTAGATGATATTTAGGATTCGAATCATCGATATAAAACCTTCATTATCAATTCAAAAAAATTACAACTCTATTGTGTATAAGATTTTATTTAGCATTTATTTAGTTTAAATTTCAATAGATATACACTAAATAAATAAATTCTAACTTTGGAATATTTTATTTTTATTATCAATACCACCGAGAAGGAAGAGGGCAATCTAATGATGTGGATGGTGAAAGATTCTTCTAAGATTAGGGTCAACATGATATTTGCTGATTAAACTCATGATGTCTAAAAAGAAATATAATATACCTTTACCTTATATTTTACATAAAAATTAATTAATTAATGAGTTATAAAGAAGGTTCTATATTCCTCATGGTTGTGCATGAATCAATAAAAATATGATTCTTAAGTGTAAGATCTAACATCCATATGAATCTATAAATTGATATCTTTACCTCATATTTTGCATAAAAGATAATTAATTAATTAGTCAATAAGTTATAAAGAAGATTCTTTATTTCCCATGGTTGTGCATGAATCAAGAAAAATATGATTCATAGTGAAGATCTAATATCCATATGAATATATAAAATTGGACCATCTTTTAATAAACAAGATTTAAAATAATGGCTCATAATGATGCAAGAAGAATGATCGTGATAGAAATTATAAAATCAACAAAAATTATTGCTGGTGACCTAGGTCCATATCCCACCTGCAATGTGATAAAAAAAGACTGGAATTTTATATGGGTGGGTTATAATAATGAACTTAGATAAATTTTTTTTTAATGATCTTAAATATTCATTACTTTTTTTTCCTTGTATTACAACATTAGTAACAATGGCCATTATCTAACACCTTCAATCTTCATCCAAGTCAAACATTTTTCTTTCAAATTCAATTTTTTATTCTAGCATGTATTTTTAATTGAAAAAATAATGATTTAAGTAAGTAACTCTATAATGCTTCATCATTCATCCTAATACGATGATAACATGTTTTAGGTCCAAGCCTCCTTAGATTTCCAGAAAAGACTACGATTAATGTTGTAAAGGCTATTGTAATGGTTTGAAACATTTATTATAGACTAATAATGTTATAAAGGCTCCGATAATGATCTTAGATATTTATTACTTTTTATATATTGTAGCATTAGCTAAACAATCATCATTTAACGCCTTTACTATTCATCAAATCAAATATATTTTTTTTTTCAAATTTGATTTTATATTTTAACATGTAATTTTTTATTTGACGAAGTAATTTAAGCAAATAGTTCTACTATGCTTTTGCCAATCATTGTTATATGGGTGATAGCATGTTTCAATCTCACTTCTTAAATTCTAAAAACAAAAAAGTTCAGAAATATATGATGGTTTTAAAATTTATTGCAAGCTAATAAGGTCACAAGGGCAGTAATAATGGTTTCAAATACTTATTGATTTTTACACATTGCAGCATTGAAAACAATGATCGTTATTTAATAACTTTACTATTCATCCAAATTAAATATTTTTCTTTCAAATTCATTGTTTATTTTAACATGCAATTTTTTATTTGATGAATAATGATTTAAGTAAATATCCCTATTATGTCTTTGTCATCCATTGCTATAAGGGTAATAACATGTTTTAAGGTCACCTCTTCTCAAGTTTTTTTTTTTTTTTTTTTAAGTCTAACTTTGTTATAAGGGCTAAACTAATGGTGACAAATATTTGTTACAAGCCAATAAAATTATAAGAATTGTAATAATAATTTTAAATACTTATTATGCATTGCAGTACTAAGCAAAAATTATCGTTATTTAACACCTTTACTATTCATCCAAATCAAATATTTTTCATTCAAATTCGATTATTTATTTTAACATGCAAAATTTTTATTTGATGAATGGTAATTTAAGCAAATAACTATAATCTGTTTTTGTCATTCATTGTTATTTAAGTTCACTTCTTCTTAAGTTTGATTTAAAAAAGTCTAAGAATATTATAAGGACTATAATGATGGTTCCAAATATTTACTGTAGTCCAATAAGGTTATACGGAATGTAATAATAATTTCATTTGCTTATTGCTCTTTATATATTACCATAAAAATTAATAAGACAGTCACAACTTTACTATTTATCTAAATTAATTATTTTTCTTTCAAATTTAATTTTGTATCATAACAATCATTTTTTTTATTTAATGAATGGTGATTTAAGCAAATAGCTCTATTATGTCCTTGCCATTCATTGTTATAATTAAGGTTAATAACAAGTTTTAAGTGCACTTCTTCTCAAATTATTTTTTTTAAAAAAATCTAAGAATATTATAAAGGCTATAATGCTAGTTTCAAATATTTATTAGACTAATTAGGTTAATAAGGCTATTAGGGCAATAATAATGATGTCACATACTTATTAGGTATTGCAGCATTAGTAACAATAATCATAATTTAACACTTTTACTATTCATTCAAATCAAATATTTTTCTTTTAAATTTAATTTTTTATTTTTTATTTTAATAAATTTTTTGACAAATCATGATTTAAGCAAATATCTTTATTGTGCCTTTGTCATTCATTTTTTTGAGGATAATAACATTCTTTATAACAATCATTGTTTTATACTCGGTAAGCGTTGGATGCAGGGAGGAGGGAGGTGAGAAAGTGTAAAAGGTTATTCTTCTAATTTTTCATTCTTTATTTAAGTATGTTTGGTATGATATTAATTTTTGAAGGATAAATTTTTCCTCCTTTACTCCTTGAATTATTAAGAGTTTTGTTAACAAGTACGTGGGGCACTTGTTAAGGATATTTAATACGTCATCTACCTAACTTTTTGCCAAAAAATAAAAAATAAATAAAAAGGCTTTAAAGGCAATGCATTCCATGCTCTAATTTTATGGAATAATAAGGTTTTTTAAAAAGTTAAAGAAAAAAAAATTCCTGTTACCCATATCTTCGTACGTATGCCACTACTGAGACCATCAGGGCATTCCTTGTGATACAAACTTTGTATCGTGAGGTACAAGGGTTAAAGAATTTTTTTTAAACTTCTTTAAAAGTCTTATTGCTTCTCGTTAAGTTCCTTTTAAGTGTGCTTAGAAAGTTCCTTCCTCCGTAAAAAGCTAATTAAATGGGATATTAAATACGCCTTAAAGTCAAATTATTAATCTAAAAGGAATAAGTTAATAAAAAAATTAATTGAGATATAAAATGATTGATAAAAATATTAAATAATTCTATCATCTTGTTAAACTTCACAGCTTTTACATTAATATCACCAATAAAATATTAATAATATTTCTATCTTATTAACATCTATTTTATTATAAATGTAATTAAAAATTACATTTATAATATTTCATTCTCTGTTCATGATCACAATTTAAAAATATTTTATATTTTAAAATTTTTAAAAAATATTATTTTTATAAATTTTTATATTCTTTTTTTAACCTTATATAAAATGCATCCTTATCTTCTTGCCAGAGCCTTGATAAACTTCATTTCTTTTTCAACATAAATAATAATAATGGCTGGTGTTATGATCATTACAGTGGGAACCCTCCTAAACGCTAGCAAGATGCTATTTCACTCATCTCGATCCGTGCCTCGATTGCGAGCCACTTGCAGGCTCCTGTTTCAATAAACGTGCACGCACGGTTGTGTGGAAATAAATAAATAAATAAAATATAAAAAGTATAAAAAATAAAAAAATAATAATAAAAATATAATAATAATAATAATAATAGTCACGCTTTATGTACTTATCTATAAGAAAAGGAAGGCAGTACAAACCCATGGAGGACCATCATCGAGGCTATTTCCATGCTATAAATAACAGCTGGAAGGATTACGCCGTTGCGTAGATAGGCTCATAAGATTTAAATAGGCTAATAGATCTAAATATCTTCATCGAACTTAAAAATTTATTATTATTTTTTAAAATAAAATAAAAATTTATAGAAATATTTAGTTTAAAAAAATGTAAAAAAAATTTACTTATATAAAAATTACTTTCTTAATATTTAAGTTCTTTAGATTCAGTGAAGAGTTTGAGGATGATGAGTAGACGAACGCTGCTTTATAGGCGTACTCTGCATAGCTTTAAATTTTTTCTATATCATAAGGATTCGACGGTGGAGACTGATCAGATCAAGATAAGGAACTGAGATTAATCGATTGGATGAAGAGTCAATATGCGATAATCAAATCATAATCTTGATCGCATCGGCTTATAACATCGAGTAAAGGCTTATTGAGCTGATCGTTGGTCGGATCCGATCAAATCTAACAGTTCAGATCAAATCCGCATGGATGCTTTCAAATGACACCTAAAAATTATAAATAGGATCCTAGACCTAAGCATTTGATTAATTGAGTTCAATCCGAATCAATTCTAGCCTTCTTCTCTTTTAGGCATTTGCATATTTTTTTAAGGGTAATATAGTAATAGTGCATTAAAAAGAAAGTAGCATTTTTTATTCAAAATTTTTAATGAATTGATGCTTTCATCAAAAAGAGACTATTATATCTTGAAAGACAATCATTATACTGACTGACAGTAAATATTATTGTAAAATAAAATTATTTTAAAAATATTAAGTATAATTTTAGTCTTAATTTTATCAATTAGATAGCGATCACTGCCTTAATTAACACACGCGGCGACCATATACTCCCTGCTGGTGGCACTCCGTTTGCTACAGTGCCGAGAAAATATCACAGAGAAGAACTTCAAATCGAAGGCCAATTTGACAATTTGTAGATAAGGCCTTCAAAACCGAGGGTCCTTCTCTATATGTCTCCGTACTACAACCGCCAGCCACCCATGTGATACTGAACAGAGGCTTCATGCAGCAATTGTGGAATTAATAAATTCCAATAGATATTTTATCGAACTCCGTGGCCTACGTACTTTGGGGTCCAATATATATATTTTTTAAGAATTTTGAAGTCCGAGTACGAAGCGCTTCTCGAGACAAAGGGAGGTGGGCAATTGTGATTTGTGAAACTGCTGGATGCGCTTAAGTTTGCAATGGAAACGTAGGGCCATTTTTTTTTTTGGTAAAAAAAAAAAAAAAAAAAAAAAAAAAAGGGAATGAGGGCTATTATCGATCCATAGCTAGGTCCTGATGATGCTAAATCACCTTCTTCGAATGTCGGGAAAAATAGACGTCTCGCTCCTAGAAATCCTGCAAGAAAAGTCCCCGGGGACCGGTGGCACCGGTGGGGACCCTCCGACGATCAAGTTAGTGGCTTGGGTTCAGACAAGGAACCGCTCCAGCGAAGAGGAGCTGAGGCGGTTAGGGTTTTTGCTGGAAGGAAGAAAGCTCAGAAAAACCAGAGTTTTGATCCCACTTACAGCGTGAGTATGTCTTTTATACCTGTCCGAATACCATGACTCGCGGCCTTGGAAGGTCTCTGTTGTACCGTTGCTGGCTGATATGACTGGGCTCCATTGCTAGAAGTAGCGAGTCATACGTCGTAGCGAGGCATGACGATGCACAGGGACATGCAACGCGCCAAACCGTTATGAGGCATGGTCCTCCGTAACGGGGCACAATCACGGAAGTACCGAATGGTACGCAGCGGCAAGGCATGGTCATGCACAGGGGCATGCAACGCGCCAAACCTCGTTATGAGGCATGACCCTCCGTAACGGGGCACAATCACGGAAGTACTGAATGGTACGCTGCGGCAAGGCATGGTCATGCGCTGAAAATCATGTACAAGTGCCGTGCCACCTGATATTTGCTGTTTTCCTTGGCAGTTGAGTCACGTGTTGACCGTTGATGACCCCACCCCCTGACCCCGAGGGGATGCCGGGGGTGGGGAATGACAGTGCACCCCGAGACCGGTGGGGGTCTCGGGGTTAAGAAATGATGACCTCCCCCGACCCCGAGGGGGTGCCGGGGGTGGGGGAATGACGGTGCACCCCGAGACCGGTGGGGGTCTCGGGGTTAAAAATGATGACCTCCCCCGACCCCGAGGGGGTGCCGGGGGTGGGGGAATGATGGTGCACCCCGAGACCGGTGGGGGTCTCGGGGTTAAGAAATGATGACCTCCCTCGACCCCGAGGGGGTACCGGGGTTGGGGAATGACGGTGCACCCCGAGACCGGTGGGGGTCTCGTGGTTAAGAGATGATGACCTCCCCCGACCCCGAGGGGGTGCCGGGGTTGGGGAATGACGGTAGCTGCCGTTACCTTTTGACGACTCCGGGATCAGTCATATCAGATGCCCCCTCGCCCCTGGGGTGAAGCGGGTCCCACCGCTGAGGCTCAAGGGGCGTTCTCCACGTGGCTGATCCCCAGCCTTGTCTTTTATGCGGACGGTACGGGGGATGCAAAGAGACGGCCTTCCGTACACCATGCCAGCCACGATCGCCCTCGAGAGTGAGGATCGGCTCTTCGAAGTCCGCGCGAAAAGGCGCATAATGATTTCTTCTCATTACGGCGACGTCAGCGGGGGTCCCACCATCGTTTGGGGGCGTGCCGCGCCACGCGCCGGGGTACTCCTCAAGGCGAGCCGGCGTATGGCAAAGGGCCGCATGGCCGACGAGACATGGCGGGACATTTTAAAAACTTAATAAAGCTAGATAAGGGGGGGCGGACTGATGCCCCATCGCCATCGTCTTCTTCCTTGTCTGTTCCCCGGTTTCTCCTGCGATCTGCAAGCTCACACCCGATCTTCTTTTGACCTCCCAGGTTAGCTCTTTCTGCCACATCCATGAGTTCCCCTTCCTGGACCTCGGAGGACGGCTCTGAGGGCCGTCCTCCCTCCGTGAGGCGCCAGACTCCTCCCTCCCCTTCTCCTCCAATCGAGTGGTCCTCTGATTCAGAGGACCACGTCCCTTTGGCCCGGCGACGGGCCGCCGGTGGAGCCCTGTTGAGGGGCCGCCGGCCGGGGGTCGGGACCTCCTCGAGGGCAAAGGAATCCCCAGGGGGGGTGGCCTCCTCGATGACGCGGTCGGATCTGGAAAGGATCCGGGCCCGTTATCGGATCCCTCGGGAGATCGACTTATTCCTGCCGACCCCCGACGACCGGGTTATCTCCTCCCGACCTGGTCGCGTAGCCTTCTATGAGGTTTGCCTACAGGTAGGCCTTCGTCCCCTTTTCCATCCTTTTTTCGTCACTCTCCTTGACTTCTACTCTTTGACCCCTTCCCAGCTAGTCCCGAACTCTTGTCGGGTAATTAGCGCTTTTGTCATCCTCTGCCACCGCTTAGGTATTACCCCTAGGGTCAGTTTATTTCGCAATTTCTACTCCCTTCGGACCCTATTGGGTCGGGGCTTCTCGCTCCTAGAAATCCTGCAAGAAAAGTTCCCGGGGACCGGTGGCACCGGTGGGGACCCTCCGACGATCAAGTTAGTGGCTTGGGTTCAGACAAGGAACCGCTCCAGCGAAGAGGAGCTGAGGCGGTTAGGGTTTTTGCTGGGAGGAAGAAAGCTCAGAAAAACCAGAGTTTTGATCCCACTTACAGCGTGAGTATGTCTTTTATACCTGTCCGAATACCATGACTCGCGGCCTTGGAAGGTCTCTGTCGTACCGTTGCTGGCTGATATGACTGAGCTCCATTGCTAGAAGTAGCGAGTCGTACGCCGTAGCGAGGCATGCGATGCACAGGGACATGCAACGCGCCAAACACCGTTATGAGGCATGGTCCTCCGTAACGGGGCACAATCACGGAAGTACCGAATGGTACGTAGCGGCAAGGCATGGTCATGCACAGGGGCATGCAACGCACCAAACCTCGTTATGAGGCATGACCCTCCGTAATGGGGCACAATCATGGAAGTACTGAATGGTACGCTGCGGCAAAGCATGGTCATGCACTGAAAATCATGTACAAGTGTCGTGCCACCTGATATTTGCTGTTTTCCTTGGCAGTTGAGTCACGTGTTGACCGTTGATGACCCCACCCCCCGACCCCGAGGGAATGCCGGGGGTGGGGGAATGACAGTGCACCCCGAGACCGGTGGGGGTCTTGGGGTTAAGAAATGATGACCTTCCCCGACCCCGAGGGGGTGCCGAAGGTGGGGGAACGACGGTGCACCCCGAGACCGGTGGGGGTCTCGGGGTTAAAAAATGATGACCTTCCCCGACCCTGAGGGGGTGCCGGGAGTGGGGGAATGATGGTGCACCCGAGACCGATGGGGGTCTCGGGGTTAAGAAATGATGACCTCCCCCGACCCCGAGGGGGTGCCAGGGTTGGGAAATGACGGTGCACCCCAAGACCGGTGGGGGTCTCGGGGTTAAGAGATGATGACCTCCCCGACCCCGAGGGGGTGCCGGGGTTGGGGAATGACGGTAGCTGCCGTTACCTTTTGACGACTCCGAGATCAGTCATATCAGATGCCCCTTCGCCCCTGGGGTGAAGCGGGTCCCACCGCTGAGGCTCAAGGGGCGTTCTCCACGTGGCTGATCCCCAGCCTTGTCTTTTATGCGGACGGTACGGGGGATGCGAAGAGACGGCCTTCCGTACACCATGCCAGCCACGATCGCCCTCGAGAGTGAGGATCGGCTCTTCGAAGTCCGCGCGAAAAGGCGCATAATGATTTCTTCTCATTACGGCGACGTCAGCGGGGGTCCCACCATCGTTTGGGGGCATGCCGCGCCACGCGCCGGGGTACTCCTCGAGGCGAGCCGGCGTATGGAAAAGGGCCGCGTGGCCGACGAGACATGGCGGGACATTTTGAAAACTTAATAAAGCTAGATAAGGGGGGCGGACTGATGCCCATCGCCATCGTCTTCTTCCTTGTCTGTTCCCCGGTTTCTCCTGCGATCTGCAAGCTCACACCCGATCTTCTTTTGACCTCCCAGGTTAGCTCTTTCTGCCACATCCATGAGTTCCCCTTCCTGGCGCGCCAATCTGATGACGCCAAGTCACCTTCTTCGAACGTCGGGGAAAACAGACGTCTCGCTCCTAGAAATCCTGCAAGAAAAGTTCTCGGGGACCGGTGGCACCGGTGGGGACCCTTCGACGATCAAGTTAGTGGCTTGGGTTCAGACAAGGAACCGCTCCAGCGAAGAGGAGCTGAGGCTGTTAGGATTTTTGCTGGGAGGAAAAAAGCTCAGAAAAACCAGAGTTTTGATCCCACTTACAGCGTGAGTATGTCTTTTATACCTGTCCGAATACCATGACTCGCGGCCTTGGAAGGTCTCTGTCGTACCGTTGCTGGCTGATATGACTGGGCTCCATTGCTAGAAGTAGCGAGTCGTACGCCGTAGCGAGGCATGGCGATGCACAGGGACATGCAACGCGCCAAACACCGTTATGAGGCATGGTCCTCCGTAACGGGGCACAATCACGGAAGTACCGAATGGTACGCAGCGGCAAGGCATGGTCATGCACAGGGGCATGCAATGCGCCAAACCTCGTTATGAGGCATGGCCCTCCGTAACGGGGCACAATCACGGAAGTACTGAATGGTACGCTGCGGCAAGGCATGGTCATACGCTGAAAATCATGTACAAGTGCCGTACCACCTGATATTTGCTGTTTTCCTTGGCAGTTGAGTCACGTGTTGACCGTTGATGACCCCACCCCCCGACCCCGAGGGGATGCCGAGGGTGGGGGAATGACAGTGCACCCCGAGACCGGTGGGGGTCTCGGGGTTAAGAAATGATGACCTCCCCGATCCCGAGGGGGTGCCGGGGGTGGGGGAATGACGGTGCACCCCGAGACCGGTGGGGGTCTCGGGGTTAAAAAATGATGACCTCCCTCGACCCCGAGGGGGTGCCGGGGGTGGGGGAATGATGGTGCACCCCGAGACCGATGGGGGTCTCGGGGTTAAGAAATGATAACCTCCCCCGACCCGAGGGGGTGCCGAGGTTGGGGAATGACGGTGCACCCCAAGACCGGTGGGGGTCTCGGGGTTAAGAGATGATGACCTCCCCCGACCCCGAGGGGGTGCCGGGGTTGGGGAATGACGGTAGCTGCCGTTACCTTTTGACGACTCCGGGATCAGTCATATCAGGTCCCATGCGGCTTCGTTCTTCGTTAGGATATGTTTTATGCACGGCACGAGATTTGCGCAGTCGTTTCCCGTTCGAAGGCGAGTAGGTTAACCTGACCCCATCCAGATGCCAGCAGTCAGAACAGGGAGACTAGAAGAAACCTTAGAACGTAGGGCCATTTTTAAAAGGCCACGACTACGTTACTTCTTTATTTTTTAATTTTTAATTTTTAATTATTTAGTTTTATTTTAATAAATATAAATTTATTGCTGAAAATAGCTCACAATTGGTTACCTGCATGGCTACTTCTCTTTCTAAAAAAAAATCTTAAAATAACATTATATTTGTATAAGAACTAATTCATTTCTATTCTTATATGAGAGGTACAAGGATTCATTCAAAATTTATTAAAAAAATTTCTTATGGACCTCAAGATCATCGAATTAATAAAAAAAAATATTTTAATAAATATAAATTTATTGCTGAAAATAGCTCACAATTGGTTACCTGCATGGCTACTTCTCTTTCTGAAAAAAAAAATCTTAAAATAACATTATATTTGTATAAGAACTAATTCATTTCTATTCTTATATGAGAGGTACAAGGATTCATTCAAAATTTATTAAAAAAATTTCTTATGGACCTAAAGATCATCGAATTAATAAAAAATTTCATTGCAAAAAAACGATGAAAACGTCATGAGAACGTGCGATTAAGATATTTTAGCTAAGATTCTACGAACAAGAAGCGGTTAGGTTTTTCTTTTAATTTTATTAATATTTTTATCATTGATTTAATATTTTACTCCACTTCTCAGCATGGGGTGATAGAAAACTAATAGCACTGGAAGATTGGTAGCCATATATTGATTGAAAAGTTGAAGAAAAAAATAAATGAAGAAAGGAATTAAAAAAAAAATTTAAAACAAGAAGATAATTTATGAAAGATTAATTTAGCCAATTTACTAGTTAAATTATCAATAAAGCTCTTAAAATTTATTTTTTAAAATAATTAAAGGATGCAATAGTAAAAGTCTATTTAAAATACTAGTTTCATCGCCTTTTTATGCTTAAAATATGGCTAAAATGTATTCTGAGTCCCTAAAGTATTACTCAAAATTTATTTTGACTCTTAAAATTTTAATTATTACAATTTAATCTTTAATTTTTTTATAAAGTTAATTAATATATCATTTTAATACAAATAAATAAATTATTATTTATAAATTATCCTAAATATTAATTTATCATGTAAAATATGTGGTGATATGTAAGTTAATTATTATATGGATCTATATAATGATCTGTAATAACTGAGATTTTAAAGGTCAAGGTTTGAGTCAAAGTTTGAGAATTGAATGTACTTTTTTTTTAAAAAAAACTATTATTTATCAGAGGTCCGGCTGATTTCATGCTCATGAGTGATGCCATGTTAGCATTCCATACATGAGTTAAGCATACTGTTCTCCAAACAAGCAGTGCCATATGTATTATTTAAAAATAATATTTTATTTATTTTATAATATTCATGTAACAAAGCATGCAATGGATAAGGGATCGGGCTTTTGATGCGCTTCGACAATCCTAGTACAGCAGTACATCTTGGAGCGAAAGCATGTGGCCAATTATAATATTTTATGAGTGACTGTGACCTTCCACATTCATTCCGGCGCTCCATCATTTTTGCTCAAATATATGGTATGATAGCCACTATGGCTGCGTTTGGACGGGGAACAAGGGCTTGCTAGAATAGCTATTTCAGTTAATCCTTTTATTTAATTTTTAATTTTATAATATTTTATAAAATAATTATTATTTTCATCGTAACTATTTTAAAGATATCGATGAAATTAAATTAAATAAATTTATTTTTAATATCATTTAAATAAATTAAATAAATTAATTTATAATAAAAAAACTAAATAAATTTATTAATAGAAAATAATATTAAATATATTATTTTATTAATATAAAATAATTTATTAAATATGTTTTTATATTATTTTATTAATAATAATTAATTTATTACTTTATTTATTAATAAATAATAATTTATTTAAGTCATTTTAAAAAAAAAATTGATAAACCATTTTTATTAGAAGGGATATCTTTGAAATTTCAGAAAATTCTTCATCTATTCCTACTGAAATACATGCTTATTCCCATATCATCCAAACATCATTTGGAATAACACTACGTTAATTGTACTAGAATAACATGGAATACCATATTTTCATCCAAATAGAAATATGAAATAACAAAGGAAATAAGCTATTCTTACGGAATTCGTATTCCTATTCCTGAAATAACTTTTTGACATCCAAACTCAGCCTATAACAATAAAACTACAATAATATCATAAAATAGTTATTATTTAAAATTATATATTCTTAGCCCTAATTTTATAGGTTAATTTTTTTAATGTAACCAGAAAAATCATGCTACAATGACAATAAAAATAATCCATAGAATTTTTTATTCAGTTTTATGTGATTTTTAATTTTTTTTAATATATATACATTAACATTCTCATTTCCTTCTGAATATCAAAACCCGTTCGTTTCCCATCATTCGTATTTCTTATCCAATCTTAGCAAGGAACACTACGGTCGGCCATGATGGTATATCAAGGCGCATTCCACGGGCACTGGCGCCCCATGCACATATCAAATCACGCCAGGCCTAGTCCAAGGGAAAAGTCTCCTTCACGAAACCAAGATGTGCCAACTGTCACAGCACCGCAGAGCAGAGCCTGCCTCACTGGAGAAAATACCAGTGGAAGTTACAGTAGTTTTAAAACTTGGAGGAAAAGTTAAAAAAGTTAAAAAAAAAAAATAGAGGAAACTAGGAGAAGAGAGAGGAGAGAGGAAAAGGAAGGCCAGGGAACAGTGAGGTGGAATGGGAGGAGAAAGAGGAGGGTATGGCTTCAGGCGGAGGAGTAGGTAGGCTCATTTAAAAAAAGGGGAGAAGGGTTAATGGAAGGGAAAAAAGGGGGAGCAACAGCGGACGGAGGGAGTGCGGGCGGTGGAAAGGAGTCTTTGGGTCAAAAGCTTCGGCGAGGGATCTCCGTAGGCAAAAGGGGCGGCCCCTGTACCCCCGTGCCCACCTGGAAGCTGGAGGACCTCCCCGGCCCTTCGGACCCCGGCGGCTTCGATGGGCTGCGGAGGAGGAGGAGCTCCGTCTCCGCTCGAAAGCTCGGGGCCAATCTGTGGGAGATCCAGAACCTCTTGGATTACTCCAGGATGAGTCGGAGGAGAGCCAGGATCCGCCGCCACAAGGAGGGGAAGGGCGTCGACGATGTTCTTGATGGGTCGCTGCTTGAACTCGCTGATCGAGTAAGTTTTTCCCCCGAGTTCTCTGTGGTTTTAGGGTTTCTTGGTCGATGAGTTTCTTCGATTTGGTTTCTTGAGCTACCATGTTGTCAATTTTAGATCTTTTCCCGTCCTTGTTGTGGATTGTGAAGTTTTTATTCGGTCATGACCTTTCGGTTTGATGATTTTTGTTGTGACTTTAGTACTGTGATTTTTCCTGAGTACAGTTGTAATTCCACAGGGTTGTTTTGGTTTCTTGTGTGGTTGGTTCTTAATGTACGTTCTGAATTAGTTGTTAGATTGGCAGGGTAACATGCAAATGATGTTAACCGATGGTGATCGAAGATGATGTCAGTAACATAGTCTTGTGGCTGATGAAATATAGTTTATTGGATTTTTTATTAAAAAACTTTTTTTATAATATAAAGTAGGTCAACTGGGAGTGATTGGAGATGATGTCGAGAACATTCAATATCATGGCTAAGAGATAGATTCCACTGTATTTGACTTGATTTGGTTGGTAAAATTTCTTTTCTTTGTATAGATATTTGATGATCGGCAAATTTGAAGGAGAGGCTGAATTTTGGGATGTTTGCCCCATCAAAGATGCATAGGATGACTCTCTCTCTCTCTCTCTCTCTCTGAGCAAATGCAATTATTCATTAATATGAAAAGTGCAAAAGGATTGAGAGCCGGACATAAAATGTCCTCAGATGGATCATACCCTGATTTCTAAAGCTGATACTATATTAAAGTTATTGGTTCTTTTTTCCTTCTTTTCTAGATTGCAATAAAGGAACTCCTTGCTTGTCAATATTTTTGTTTTATCTTATGTACGTGTGGCCTTCAGCCTTTTTGCATTGAAAAGGGTTGGCAAATTTATAGTTGAGCAGTTCTATGCATTAAATTTTTAGGGCTTAAAATTGAATTTGGCTTTCAGATTGACTATCGGAAAGTACTATTTCTTAGTTCATTCATAGTCAACATGATGCTTTAGATCCCTAGAACAATTCTGGTTAAAATAATAGAAATCTGAATTCAGCTCTTTGCCAATTGTGTAAAAGCTTCTATAGGTGTTGCAATGGAGATAAACTACGCCCTTTATAGATTGCTTTTTAGATCCTTCTGAATTACAGCTGCTAATGAAGTAATTATAGTGGTTGTGATGTTCATATTTAGTTGAATAATTGCCCTTTCTATTTGTGGCACATTTTTTTTGGTAACTTGGATCATACTTTATTGGTGTAGATATACCATTTGGATGCTGAATACTTTGTACAATATGAAAAATGTAACTTTAATGCAAGCATTTTGCATGTTTAGACTGCAATATGGTGGGATCACATGCACATCATGAAGAATTTTGTCTTATATTCAGAGGAGGCTAGGTGTACCAATGCCAGCGGGCATTTTTCACTGCTCTTGGGAAACATCCAATGCCATTCTTGTGTTTTATCATACATATTATCTGATCAAGACTCAATATCCCCTGCTATTTTAGTATACAGTTTGAGCGGCACTGGCTGTGCAAATTGAGCAATCATAAATTACAATTTAATAAATAGAAGTCAAGTAGAAAAGTTATCTCAATTTTAAAAGCACAGTGCCATTGTTTCATTGTCTTCATATAATTATAAATTTGCTATTTTCATTTAAATATGTTCTATTATTTGGTTTTATGTCAAACTATGCATATCTAGCAAATGCCAGAATAAGTATTAGCCTTGCTAATGCAGAATAACTAGTAAGTTGAATATTTAAGTTCTAAGAAAATTTGACTTAGTTAGGAATGAATATAATCCAATTTACACCTGAATGTAGGAAAATATTGCAAAGATGAAGTGGCTTCTAGCATTGCCCAATGTGTCTGTCTGTTCTGATGTTTCAAAGATATTGTTGAGCAACTTTTGCTTTTATCTGAGATCTCAAATTATATTTTTGACTTTAGAGTAACGTCTTGTTTCTCGTTCCTAGTGCTCTTTAAAGTCTTGGCATCATATTCTTTTTGCAAACTTTGACATGTCACATAGCATTTCTTTGCAAAAGTGTTAACTATTTCAATCAGTTTGAAAAAGGGAAATGCCTGGAAGTCTATGGGAGAATTAGTAAGAAACAGGTTTCATATATGAGAAATAAAGATCGTGGGATACAATTTCCCAATTATCTTTCATGGTATTGTTTATTCATTTCTTAAGCATTTCCCATGCCTACTCTTTGTGGTCAAGTTTTTCATCAGTGCTATGTGAAAGCATGGCTCGTATGTGCAGCTATTGTTATTTTTTTAAATCACAAGCCATTATTTAGTTTATTTATTGTCTCTAGTCTCGTCTGACTTGCACTTATTTTCCATTCAATTGAACAGAACATGATTTGTGGAGGCCATGCTCTACAACTGACCATTCTTTAACTTCTCATTCCAGCCTCTTAATTCTGGTAGTTCAAGGAAGCATGTTGAAGCTTCAATCATCCAGCAGCATAAGTTGAGCGAAAGAAATAATCAAGCTCTCCAGCCGTTATCTCCTGCATGTTATAGCAGCTCAATGGAGGTATGCCATTCCATCTTTTTTTTTTCTTGCTTAGATCTTAGTGAGATTGTCTTTTCTATTTCTATAGGGGTTTTGTTTGCAAATCGTTTTCAACTGTGGAACCTGTTTCACTGATGAATTGGTTGAAGGATTGATTAGATAAATGAAGCATTGTCCTGTGCTATGTTCCTCTGGAATTGCTGGTAAAGAAACAATCTTGTTAGCTATCATCATATATTTGTATACGCTGGTCTGGTTTTCCTTATTCCTTCAAAAGTTGTCTTCAGGCTGTATATGTTCTAACTGTTGCTTTTCTGCATTTTTGCAGGTTGCAACTTTTAACCAAGCCATCACTTCTAGCAGTTCACTAGATTTTAAGGGA
The DNA here is from genome assembly GCA_900491605.1 of Calamus simplicifolius. Taxonomy (NCBI): domain Eukaryota; kingdom Viridiplantae; phylum Streptophyta; class Magnoliopsida; order Arecales; family Arecaceae; genus Calamus; species Calamus simplicifolius. The sequence continues at coordinate 725,898 of UESW01004255.1, forward strand.
AAGTTCGGGGATGCAGGATATAGCCTTAAAACATCAACCGAATTATTAAAAGTTCTGAATAGGATTTGGAGCCTGGAAGAACAACATGCGTCCAATGTATCATTGGTACAAGCATTGAAGGTGGAGCTAGAGCATGCACAGGCACGCATCCAGGAGCTGACACAAGAGCAGCAAGCGTATCACCATGAAATGGATGATTTGGTGAAGCAAGGTGTTCAGGCCAAACTGGTCAGGAAGAACAAGGAGCAGGAAAGGATCAAAGCAACTGTACAGTCCATAAGGGATGAGCTTGAAGATGAGAGAAGGCTGAGAAGACGTTCTGAAAGTCTGCACTGGAGATTAGGGAAAGAGTTGTCTGAAGTGAAAGCAGCATTTGTGAAGGCAGTGAAAGAATTGGAAAGAGGGAGAAAAGCAAATAACCTTTTGGAGGACCTTTGTGATGAGTTTGCAAAAGCAATTAGGGATTACGAACAGGAAGTTAGGGAGTTGAAACAGAAGTCTGTAAAAGGTTGCGACCATAAAGTTGATCGCATGGTACTTCATATTTCAGAAGCATGGCTGGATGAGCGGATGCAGATGAAGATCGCTGAAGCTAGGGGAGATGTAGCTGCTGAAAAGCGCATGGTTACGCACAGGTTACGTGGTGAGATTGAATCTTTCCTTCAAGCCAGACAATCCAGCAGCTCTAAGAATAATGGTGTGTACCATAAAGATGGAAATTTGTGTCGCCAATCCTTGGAGTCTGTCCACTTGAATGGGGCTGCTAGTGCACCTCGAGATGCTGAAGATGATGATTCTGCAGCCAGTGATTTGCACTGTTTTGAGCTTAACATGGTTAAGGGTGACAGTGAAGGCCATGACCAGTTAAAGATGCATGGTGGAAGTAGCACTGAGAAACAGGGCTTAGCAAGAAAATCCAACTTCATGGGGAAGATGTTGGGATATTCCGAAAATTTCAAGGGCCAGAATCTATCTGGCTTGCATGCACAATTTAACGAACGAATGGATAAGACGAACCTGAGTGTAAATGAACAGTTCATAGATAAAGTACAGGAAATGCATTTACAGACTGATGAAGAATCTGGAGGTGTGGAAGCAGATCAGAGTGGAACTGTTATGCCCCAGAAATCTGATAGTCATCATATTCCAGAAGTTGGGCAGGGCATAGATCATCATTTGATCGACAACTTTGTGAAAAATCAGTCAGAAATTTGTAAGGTTGACCAAAATAATTATTGCGGGATACATTCCCAAAATCAATTTTCATGGAGGGATCAAATTGTTTTAGTTGGTGAGAACACTGCTTCAGGAAATTTCCACAATCTACCCAGTCTTGTGCGGCAGTGGAACCACCGGCATACATATCCTGATATTGAGATATCTGAATGCTCATCAAAATTGCCATGTGGAGTAAAACCAAGTACTTTAAAGGCAAAATTACTTGAAGCAAGGTTAGAGGGACAGCATACTCGCTTTAAACCTTCAGAAGGTCCAATGATGAGCAGAATACGACAATGAAATGGGTGTGAATGCAGTGTCATGGACCAAGATGCCAGCGTGCTTCGAATTATCGGTTGTTTATACACTGCAAAACCTATTTTCCAAAGCGAGAGATGTAGTCTGATTTCCTTTCTCTGTGTCACATCCTTTCCTCTATAATTTTGGGATTTACCTTCTGTACACCATGAGTTATATATTTGTGAATGACTGCATGAGTACTAGCTTGATTGTCCATATCAATTTTAGCAGTTCATCGAACTCTTGATAAGATGACTTAAATGCTACTTTTTGATTATAACCCGCTATAGCGATGCAGGTCTAGTGCTTAACCGTTCTATTTGAACAACCGCCAAAGCGTTCACGTTTGCATTTTATTTTGTCCATCACTTGGTAGCCTGTTAGCAATTATAATCCAAGTACTTGCTTCAATGTTTCTGCACTGGCTTCCTGCTAGGATCATTTATGTAGTATTATTCATCTAAACATCTGTGCTTATATCTATATAAAAGGCGATGTCAGTGGTTCAAAGGAGATGTACCATGCATCACTTTTAGTGATAATGATGGACGGTTCTAATATTTTCCTACAAAAATTGAGGTATCTGGTGCTCAGTGTGGCGTCCGTAACTGTTGCTTGTGTCTGTGTCGCCAGAGATAACAGATGAATGGAACAAAGAATCTTGCCATGACTGCTTCGACGGAAGTGGTAAAGTGCTTCAGAAAGCATGGAACACGGATCATATCATTTGGCTCATGGAGGAATAACGCAGATGAATGACCCCTGATGTGCGTTTTGTGGTCGCTTAAAAACCAGATTGAACCTGAAGTTGCCTTTCCCATCACCATCCTCCCATTATCTCGACCTTTGACCAGAATTCTCGTGCTTTCCTGGTGGTGATATAACGGCTGAGGCATGCTAATCTTATGGTAAACTAATCAATCAGAGAACCTCAAGTACCAGAAAGAAATACAAGGAGAGAAGTTAAATAAGAGTTGCAGCATAAAGAAATAAGGGAAGACTGGATTGGAGTTGCAATTATCAGGAGAACTTGGCCGAGAGAAACCAATCCAGGAAGACAGTTGGCACTCAGAACGAAGGAAAGCTAGAGGAGTCTTGACGTACAATAATGAAATTGTGCTGGATTTATTTCCTCCCTGCTGTCATTGAATTTTCAGTTCATCGCATCTTTTAGAAATAAGTTACGGAGTTTAAAGACAAATCCTTCTCCATTTCAAGGATGGGAGTTGGTACTTGGTTGACTGAAGCAGGATACAGAAGAGAGAGAGAGAGATCAAACTATCAAAAAAATCTCTTTTCCCAAGGGCCCAAAAATGGATCCGACAAATCAATTGTTTGTACCACATGATGTTTCAATCATGTTGGAGAATGGGGATTGACAAGCAAGTTTGGATTAGATAACTTCCCGGGATGGATCATTAAAGCTAAATGATTGGATTAGCTTAACTCAAGACCATTTCATATTGACTTAGTTTTTTTTTTTTTTGAGAATGTGGCTCTCTTTGATTAATTAATTATCAATAATCTATTTAATCTTTTTTCCTTCTTTTATCTATTTATTATTTTAAACGCTAGTGCAACCGGGCAGGCAGACACAAAATTATAACAAGATCAGGTACTAATAGAAATAAAGTTATAATCTTATAAAAATATTAAATTAATAAAATCAAGCAATTATCTATAAAATTATACTTTAAAAATAAATAAATATTTATGATAAATTATTAATAAACTTATAAAATAAAATAAGTAAATATTAAAAATAAAATCATACTTAATTATACTCTGATTTATCTTCTCTTCAAGATGTTTGAATCTATTGACGTTGATTGTTCAATAATATTCAACTTAGAAAAGTATACTTTTAATCTCATCATTTATTGAGGCACATTAGCATCAACTATATATATATCAAAGAATATAAAATATTACAATATTAACTATATAAATAATCTAATTATTAATTAAAAAAATATACAATGCTCTTAGATAAAATTTTAAAATTTAAAATAAATAAAATTAAAAATATAACTTATCCGGCATCCAAATAACTAATTATGAATGGTGATAAAAGTTTATATATTTTTCTAGCAAATATCTCTTATTTTTTCTCATTATGTGACCCATAACTCTAAAATTTTGGATCATTCTGGATTCGTGTTAAAAAAAAAAAAACTTAACTCTATTTTTCTTTTATGGGTTTGAATCAAAATTGTAGGTAGATGGCAGAATTGAATCTGGTTTCTGTTAACTCTAAATAAAAACCAGATATTTTTGAGAAGCCATTTGAACAACATGTTGAACTAACAATTTGTTCAAACCATTTTGGGTTCATCTAATTTGGATGGTTCTATAATTTTCTTAAGATTTAATCAATGAATTTTCTTTTATCCTTGATTCCTGTAGTTTGATCTTAAATTTAGAGCCAATGAATGTAGGTAGACAGTAAGGAGGATGACACGGACATTTGATATTTTTTAAAATTTTTTATTTTACTTATAATATTTATGAATACATATTTTAAATTAAATTGCTAATTGATGAAATATAAAATACATAGTATGATACCAAATTTTCATAAATCATGATATATGATTATAAAGAGTGTTAATGATAGTTGAAAATATTAAGATATTAAAGATTTATTTGGCATCACTTTGTTTTTTTTTTAATTTTAAATGTAGAAACATGAAATCTAATGTAAAATATATATTAATTATATATTCTATTTTTATTTTAATAATAAATTTTATTACTTTTTCATAAATAATAAAAATTTTTTTGCTTTTTTTTTCTAAAAGTAACTTTTTGGAAACATAAATAACATTTTAAAAATAATTTTAAAAATATTTTCTATAATTAAAAAATAACAATAGGTATCAAACATATTTGATATTTGTACTTTTAGAGTTGTAAAAAATAAAAAACAACAATGCCTACTAATATATTTTTGTTCTTGGAAATGAAAAAAAATGGAAATAAAATTTATATTTCTTATTTTTTTTAAAAAAAAGACAGCAACGACAAACGCAGCGTAAATTTTTTATTTTTAAATATTCTTATTTATTTTAATTAATTGATGATTAATGTATTTAAGATTCCTAACTCACGGTATAATGGACGGTCCGATTCTCAAATATCGCTTATCTCTGCGATGATTAATCTCAAATCAACCAACGAATTATTTATAAAACAACCGGGTCGCCAAACCTAGGGAGTAGGGAGCAAGGGGAGCAGAACGCGAGAAATCCCTATCCCGTCTCCGCCGCCGGCCCCTGCTTTGCTCCGAGGACCAAGATGGCCGCCGCGGCGTTTCGATGGGTGCTTCAGCTCCACAGGGACGTGCCCAAGGCCGCTCGATTCTACTCCGAAGGGCTGGACTTCAGCATCGGCGTCTGCACTCCCCGCTGGGCGGAGCTCGAAAATGGCCCCCTAAAGCTTGCCCTCATGCAGGCCCCGACCAGGTGTCTTTCCCCGTTCCCTCTATCTTCTATCTTTTCTGACCTTTGCCTCGTACCAGTTTGAACCCAATATTTCTTTTTTCCTAAATTGAATTTTTTAATTTTACTCTTTGAAAGAAAAAGTTCACACATTTGCGAGGGAGGAGAAAAAATATGGAGGAAACGTTGTTAGTTCTGTGTGTAAGATCTGTTGGGGTAGTTCATGATCTGAAAACAATTTGAATTTTCTCGGGTTACTGAGAGGTATCCTCATTCAATGTAGTGAGAGAATAAGCCTCTTATTTTGAAGTTTAAACGATTGTAGGACTTATTAAGAAAATGACGCAAATTAGTGAAGCACCGTAGCAAGGAATGTTAGATGGTGTTGGCGCCAAATCATCATCCCCGAGGTCACCTCCTTTAGCGGGTCAGAATCTTTTGGTGAGCTTCTTACGCCTACGGGCCTGTAAACAAGTCTCGAAAGTCGAAGATTTCGATGGGGACCCTTTGACACTCAAATCAGTGCTCTGGGCAATAGCCGTGAGCTTGAGGAAGCTCGAAAGAGAGAACAAGAGAAAGGCTTAGAGCCGTGCTCTCTATGGGCAAGAATGTGTGTTAAGATTGTAGTACGTTCTCAGGTCTTGAAGTTCTTAGTGTTATCTGGTTGGGGTCCTTCTTATCCTTTTTATAGATGCTCGAGTCCGTGGGCTTGGGGCGTGATCATTTTCAGAGCATTAATTGATGGCAGCACAATGGAGCTTACCTTCATATAACATGTCAAGCTGTAGGTCATGTCCCGTCAGAGTAGGTGGTTGCAGGGCATGACCGATCGTTACGACGCTTGCCAGATGTGTCCCCTACATCACCTTTTTGATTGTTCTGCGCGGACAGCGATGGGTGATAAAGTGATAAAGTTAGTCGTGTAGGTCCCAAGGTAAGCCGTTGAGGGGAAAATGATGTTGAGTTGAAGCCAGCTATCCCTCGTAGAGCATTGATTATAGAGTGCTTGCGTGACACTATTCATGTCCTTAGATAAGCTTCAGAAAAGGCCGAGGGTGAATACTCGCATGGCACTGTTCATTTGCATGGCACTGTTCACTACCGAGGCCGAGCGCTATTCATGCCAAGGGGAAGAAGCCGAGCACGTATGAGGTCGAAGGGGCCAACTTGGCAACCATAAATGCCTTAATACAGGGGAATAAATAAGGTAATAAATGCCTTAGAGTAATAAATGCACGTGACCTTAAGTGCTTTGGTGCGACAGGCCGAGGGTGTCTCGGGGGTTGAAACACGGTTCATGTGGCCCGAGACCGAGAGCGGGTCTCGGGAGTTGGGATACCGTTCATGTGGCCCGAGACCAGAGGAGGGATACCGTTCATGTGGCCCGAGACCGAGAGGAGGTCTCGGTGGTTGAGACTTGAGGCCGAGATCGAGAGGGGTCTCGGGGGTCGAAGGTGGAACATGTCCGAGGTCGATGGGGCCATCATGACAGCCATAAATGCCTTAATAATACAGAGGAATGAATAAGGCAATAAATGCCTTAGAGGAATGAATGCACGAGGCCTTAAGTGCCTTGGTGTGACATGCCGAGGGTGTCTCGGAGGTTGGGATACCATTCATGTGGCCCGAGATCGAGAGGGGGTCTCGGAGGTTGGGATACCATTCATGTGGTCCGAGACCAAGAGGGGGTCTCGGTGGTTAAGACTTGAGGCCGAGATCGAGAGGGGGTCTCGGGGGTTGGGATACCATTCATGTGGCCCGAGACCGAGAGGGTGTCTCGGTGGTTGAGACTTGAGGCCGAGACCGAGAGGGGGTCTCGGGGTTGAGACTTGAGGCCGAGACCGAGAGGGGTCTCAGGGGTCGAAGGTGGAACATGTCTGAAGCCGATGGGGCCATCATGACAGCCATAAATGCCTTAATATAGGGGAATGAATAAGGCAATAAATGCCTTAGAGTAATGAATGCACGTGGCCTTAAGTGCCTTGGTTGCGATAGGCCGAGGGTGTCTCGGGGGTTGAAACACTGTTCATGTGGCCCGAGACCGAGAGGGGGTCTCGGTGGTTGAGACTTGAGGCCGAGACCGAGAGGGGGTCTCGGGGGTTGGGATACTGTTTATGTGGCCCGATACCGAGAGGGGGTCTCGGAGGTTGAGACTTGAGGCCGAGACCGAGAGGGAGTCGAAGGTGGAACATGTCCGAGGCCGATAGAGCCATCATGGCAGCCATAAATGCCTTCCAAGTCATTATGACCGTACCATTAAATGCCCCAGCCCCTGCACTTGATCACCGGACATTAATGACGGAAGGTGGCCCTTGGGAGAGCATGATGGAAGGTGGCTCTTGGGAGAGCCCATGCATTCAGCATGGCCATTTTTTCTGTTTTGTTCTCTTTCTTTATTATGACGAGATGCCTGTCGCAGCTGGGAGCAATGCCGTGGATGGATGTTGGGAGCTGAGGTCGAAGGGGGCTTCGTCAGTTTCTTTCCTTCACGGTTCTCTAACGGCGTCGGATCAACCATATCAGATGTCCCCTCGCCCCTGAGGCGAAGCGGGCCTACTCCAGCAAGGCGAAAGGAGCGTCACCTCCCAAGTGGCTGATCCCCATCTGACTTTTGGGTCTTTAACTTTTGACATAAAGTTTGGATGTGGGTCCCCATCCACATGTCGTTGAGGCAGAGAGCCAATGAAGCCGCAATGATGCTCCTGAGACAGAGGGAGTCGTTGAGGCTGCAATAATGCTGCGGAGGCAGAGATAAGCCGTTGAGGCTGAAATAAAATTGCCGAAGCGGAAATAGAGCCACGGGGCTGAAATAAAATTGCCTCGAGTGTTTGTGTGCTGGTTCGGGAGGTGACTCGAGCGGGTACGGGCTGTTAGGGATTTGAACCGACTCGGGGCATATGCTAGCCAGGCCGAGTGGTATCCGTTAGTCGCTATACCGTCGAGCTACTCCGGAACCATCTCGGGGGTTTGATGGCTGGCCCGAGGGGTGACTCGAGGTCGCTGGAATCATAGGTCTTGAACCACCGCGGGGGTTTCGCGGCCGGCCCGGGGGTGACCTTTTGATCACAGGATCATCGAGAGCCTTTTGAATGGTTGGTTTTTCCATAATGCATTTAGATACTAATGAAAAGAAACTTTTTTTGTAGTGTACTTAGCTCTTTGTTGAAGAAATTTGTCTCCTTCTGCTTCATTTTGGGAGGCTCTACGTTTGTGGCATTTGTTGGTGAGCTTGAAGGGGCTCTTTACTTTTGGCGTGAAGTTTAGAGGTGGGTGCTCGTCAACTGTGAGCTGAGGAGTTGGCCTCTCCCAACTGTGAGCTATCTTGGGGCTTCATGATAGCTGAAAGTAACCAGCGATATGTTGCAAGTGTACAATTTAAACGAAGGTATTACCTGATTGGCCATTGGTCGCTAATGCAGAGTTGAAGCCGCTGAGGCTGTGACGAAGCCGTTGAGGCTGTGACGAAGCCGTTGAGGCAAAGTTGAGGCCGTTGAGAGCCTTTGAACCCCGGAGGGTGACCTGAGAGTTGAGAGTGGTCAGGTGCCTTTTTAACCCCGAAGGGTGACCTGAGGGTGTTTGGACCAGGCTCAGATGCCTTTTAACCCCGGAGGGTGACCTGAGGGTGCTTGGACCAGGCTCAGGTGCCTTTTAACCCCGGAGGGTGACCTGAGAGTTGAGAGTCGTCAGGTGCCTTTTTAACCCCGAAGGGTGACCTGAGAGTTGAGAGTCGTCAAGTGTCTTTTTAACCCTGAAGGGTGACCTGAGGGTGCTTAGATCAGGCTCAGGTGCCTTTTTCTTTGTGCCAACGATCTTTGCTGCCGACGTTGGAGTCAGTCTTTGGCCTTTGGTGCCGAGCTAGCCTCGGGCTTGAGTGCCGATGGTACATCGGGTTTTTGGATCCGGTGGTATATCGGTCTTCGGTGCCGATGGTACATCGGTCTTGAATGCTGATGCAAGGTTGGTCTTCCCTGCATGATATTTTTAAGTATCAATGAAAGAAAATTGTCTAAAGTGCAGCGTACTTAGCTCTTGTAGCACCCTTGTTTTCCTTCTGCGGATTTGAGCACTTCCGCCCGCTGGTGGTCTGCCCCCCCCAGGGAATCAAGTTGGGACGGAGCCTGGAGTTGGTTGATGACCAGCTCCTCTCCGAAATGAAGATGGGGACCCATCTTCAGAGTGCAGTAAAGAGAGAGATGGGATCTAGAGCCAGGGACGCTGGAGCGGAGCCACGGACGAGAGTCGGAGTCGGACTCGGGAGCTAGAGGTCGTCGAGGAAAGCCCGGGCAGCTAGCGGCCGTTGAAGACGAGCGGCCGGGAGAGTCCGCTGAAGGCGGACGGTTAGGAGAGGATGTTGCTGGGAGTTATCAGGATTCGGGCAGCCTCCACATTGGTCCAAGGCAAGGGGCCCTCTAGCTTCCACGGTCTCTCTCTCCTTCCGCTGAGTTGACGACCTGCCCCCCAGATAACTATGTTGATTGAAGGCGGAGGGTACCAGTGCTAAAATTCGATGGCAGCTGGAATGGAATCTGCAGGTCTTGGGTTCGGATTGGCTCTGGGTGCAGCAGAGAAAAGAGAGAGGGGGTAGATAGAGTCAACGGTCAAAGCCCTTTGTCCTCATCTCCCATCTTGTATTAACAGGATCAGTATGTCTTAGCTTATCACTGCTAGGAATAAAAATGCCCATAAATACTTGAGGTGACTAGGAGTTAGGATTTGGATGGCAAGGAGTGGCGCTCTTGCTGGCTAACGAGCCCGAGCCTTAAATTGCCGTTGAGTTTGAGTTTGGGGTTGCTTTTGCTCCTGAGCTTGTTGCCACGTGGCCATGAAATATTGCTCCCATAGCCTTTGAACAACTGCCGCTAATGCTTGGATCTTCAGGGTGAGGATGGCTCGGTATTTTGCTTGAATGGCATGAACTGGTGGTGATGGTGGAACAGAGAACTGGCATCTTGTTGCTCAGTTTATTGAGGGTGCCCTCCAGCATAACTGGCGGAAGCTTCCATTGTTGTCGTAGAGGGAGTAAGAGCTTGTAGCTTAGTGTCACAGAACTCTGCTTTCTCCCCCTACCTGGCGCGCCAATCTGTTGGCGCCAAATCACCATCCTCGAGCGTCCGGTCATCTCCTCCAGCGGGTCGGAATCCTCCGGCGAGCTCCTTGCGCCTGCGGGCCTGCAAACAAGTCCCGGAGGCCAGAGATTCCGGCAGGGACCCTCCGATGCTCAAGTCAGTGTTCTAGGCAACAGCTGTGAGCTTGAGGAAGCTTGAAAGAGAGAAGAAGGGAGAGGCTTAGAGCCGTGCTCTCTATGGGCAAGAATGAGTGTTAAGAGTGTAGTGCGTTCTCAGTTCGTGGAGTTCTTAGTATTACCTGGTTGGGATCCTTCTTACCCTTTTTATAGATGCCCGGAGTCCGTGGGCTTGGGGCGTGATCACTTGTCAGAGCATTAATTGATGGCAGCACAATGGAGCTTACCTTCATGTGACGTGTCAAGCTACAGGCCATGTCCCGTCAGAGTAGGTGGTTGCAGGGCATGGCCGATCGTTACGGCGCTTGCCAGATGTGTCCCCTACGTCACCTTTTTGGTTATCCTGTGCGGACAGCGATGGGTGATAAAGTTAGTCGTGTGGGTCCCAAAGTAAGCCGTTGAGGGAAAGATGATATTGAGTTGAAGCCAACTATCCCTCGTAGAGCATTGATTATAGAGTGCTTGCGTGACACTGTTCATGCCCTTAGATGAGCTTCAGAAAAGGCCGAGGGTGAATACTCGCATGACACTGTTCATTTGCATGGCACTGTTCACTATCGAGGTCGAGCGCTATTCATGCCGAGGGGAAGAAGCCGAGCACGTCTGAGGTCGAAGGGGCCAACGTGGCAACCATAAATGCCTGAATGAATAAGGCAATAAATGCCTTAGAGTAATGAATGCACGTGGCCTTAAGTGCCTTGGTGCGATAGGCCGAGGGTGTCTCGGGGGTTGAAGCACTGTTCATGTGGCCCGAGACCGAGAGGGGGTCTCGGGGGTTGAGATACCGTTCATGTGGCCCGAGACCGAGAGGGGGTCTCGGTGGTTGAGACTTGAGGCCGAGACCGAGAGGGGTTCTCGGGGTTGGGATACCGTTCATGTGACCCGAGACCGAGAGGGGGTCTCGGGGGTCGAAGGTGGAACATGTCCGAGGCCGATGGGGCCATCATGGCAACCATAAATGCCTTAATACAGGGAATGAATAAGGCAATAAATGCCTTAGAGTAATGAATGCACGTGGCCTTAAGTGCCTTGGTGCGACAGGCCGAGGGTGTCTCGAGGGTTGAAACACTGTTCGTATGGCCTGAGACCGAGAGGGGGTCTCGGGGGTTGGGATACTGTTCATGTGGCCCGAGACCGAAAGGGGGTCTCGGTGGTTGAGACTTGAGGCCGAGACCGAGAGGGGGTCTCGGGGTTGGGATACCGTTCATGTGGCCCGAGACAGAGAGGGGGTCTTGGTGGTTCAGACTTGAGGCCGAGATCGAGAGGGGGTTTCGGGGGTTGAGACTTGAGGCCGAGACCGAGAGGGGTCTTAGGGGTCGAAGGTGGAACATGTCTGAAGCCGATGGGGCCATCATGGCAGCCATAAATGCCTTAATACAGGGGAATGAATAAGGCAATAAATGCCTTAGAGTAATGAATGCATGTGGCCTTAAGTGCCTTGGTGCGACAGGCCGAGGGTGTCTCGGGAGTTGAAACACTGTTCATGTGGCCCGAGACCGAGAGGGGGTCTCGGGGGTTGGGATGCCGTTCATGTGGCCCGAGACCGAGAGGGGGTCTCAGTGGTTGAGACTTGAGGCCAAGACCGAGAGGGGGTCTCAGGGGTTAGGATACCGTTCATGTGGCCCGAGACCGAGAGGGGGTCTCGGTGGTTGAGACTTGAGGCCGAGACCGAGAGGGGGTCTCGGGGGTTGAGACTTGAGGCCGAGACCGAGAGGGGGTCGAAGGTGGAACATGTCCGAGGCCGATGGGGCCATCATGGCAGCCATAAATGCCTTCCAAGTCATTATGACCGTACCATTAAATGCCCCAGCCCCTGCACTTGACCACCGGACATTAATGACGGAAGCATGACGAAGGTGGGAGAGTCCACGCATTCATCGTGGCCATTTTTTCTGTTTTGTTCTCTTTCTTCATTATGACGAGATGCCTGTTGCAGCTAGGAGCAATGCCGTGGATGGATGTTGGTAGCTGAGGCCGAAGGGGACTTCGTCAGTTTCCTTTCTTCACGGTTCTCTAACGGCGTCGGATCAGCCACATCAGATGGCATCGACTCAATTTGAAGATAGCTTGACGACATATCTTTTGGAAGCATGTGCTGCATGTTCCTAATGGAAGAGATATGAGAAAGAGAAGAGGGTTCTTCTCAATGTTTCCCTACGAAGGAAGTTAAGAGTGTTTGGAGAGTTTATTATCATGAAAGAGCTTTGATGACTATCAAGTAGTGTTATTAGAACTACTTTCCAACAGGCGTGGGCATGCCCTCATGGGCACCCTTGCCTGGATTTTTAACAAGGAAGATGGCAGAGGAAACAAGGGCAAAACGGGTAGGGTGATTGATGATAAGTTAATGAAAATTCTTATATCGAACTGATTGGTATTCAAAGAAAATGACTCATGAAAAATATTGAGAGATGACATGTAGAAAGCAAGTGAGGAATGACGGAGAACGGAGGAAGTTTTGCAAAAGAAGTATGGGGAGAGGAAGATCTGTTGATCAATTCCTTATCCAAGCACAATAAGTCTTTATTTTTCATTTGTTTCCTGGATGTTTTCTCTCTCTTTTTTTTTGTATATTATTTAGGGTACACGGTTCATTTTGGCCTGAGTTTAACTAACTAGCTTTAACTTATCTTTTAGTGCCTTTATGGTTGGAGGCTTCTATCTTGTATATTGCACTTGTCTCAGAATCTTGCCCATGGTCCCACTCATTCCTCATAAATAATTCATTCTTCTCTTCATTTAAGTCATGGCCATAATTTATCATAGTCAAGCATAATCAAATATCTAATGTGTCAATGGTTGTTTACTTTTGTGAATTCCTATAAGAAAGTAGACATGTTAGCTAACAAGAATATTGAAGTGCTAACCTCCAACATCAAAGATGAAATCAGACATACAACAAATCAAATAGATTCTTGGGATCACCGGCACAATATCAAATATTTGACTGCTTCTATTCATTGAATATTATATTTTAAGATTACCTTGAAGATCTGTTCCTTCCAACTGATAAAAATGGATTTTAATTCTCTCTCTCTCTCTCTCTCTCTCATGCTCTCACCCGTCCATGCACACAAACACACCCACCAACTATTGTCACATTCTCATTCATATATGATCTAATTGCTAGAGGACAATTAGTGCTTGGTAGGGTAGTGCATCAATCAAACGAAATCCAACAGAAAGGTGCACAAATTGAAGGTGCCGAATGTTTTTAAATAATGATCCATCATCAATTTCTGAGTCAAGAATGAGTTATTCAGGGACAGGAGCATCAAGGCAACAACACATCAGAGCAGATTTTATTGATAGCACAAAGTATGATATGATCTATATTGATGGCTTAAGAATCCTCCTTTTTAAGATCATCTTCTATTTTCAATTGATTTTAAGTTGCTATTAGAGTGCTTGAAGCACAAATTTTTGATGGAAGCACATGAATATGAAGTTGTATTTTGATGGACATTTGTGAATAAATGTGTGTACAATAATGAAATTATTACCTAGTTATGAAGCTGTACTTGTGAATACATGAATATGAAGCTGTACTTGGTAGGTATCGGGCTTTTGGCAGAAACCTTTTATCCTCTTCTATTTGTTTCTCCTCGTCCTCCTCCTCCTCGATCAAATTGCCAAACATAGTTTAATTACTTTAAATTCCTTTGCACCTATCAACTTAAAACGATGTTATTTCACTCAATTTCTTTCAGAATTATTACCTAGTTCAAAACATTTTAATTTGAATCTGGATGAAAAAAATACTACAAATGCTATTCTCAAATTTGTAGCTTCAACACGGATTATATCATTAAAGAATACTGCACCTTGTCTTTTTGTTTTTTGATCCTGGCTAGGTCATTTATGACCTAGCATTCTTGATTTGATAGTTCTTTTTCAACAGTGCTGGCCTACTGCCAGATATGGGGCAGAATTCAGCCATTGCATCTGATGCTAGATTGTGTAGCTTTTTTATGATAAGAAGTTTATGCAATGGACATGTTCCTTGCTGCATATGGCAGAATTATGGTTCATGGTCTGGCTAGTCAGAGCTACATTGCATGCACGAAGTGGTTTTGTGCAATAAAGCATGTAAATATAGTGCAGTTATCTCTAGGTACATATTATTTGACATGGTGTCCTGCACATGCTTTCCATTCAACTGACACCTTAGATGTCAGTGGTTGAATGCCCGTTAGTGAAGCTGAAAAGCTGAAGAGCTGGTTTAGGGATAGGAGGCCGGTTGTCGGACCCAAGCCGGTTGTCTGACCCAAGCCGGTTGTTTGAACTTGCTCACAGGCTTGAAAGCCTAGATGAAGACCTTGCAAGAGTGTTTGTTGCTCATTAATTATGTTTATGACATAGAAAGATTTTTATGGCATATCTGTGTATTGGGACTGGCTACTTCTAATACTAACATCGAGTCTTAATATGTGGAGTCCTTGTCTCCAGCACCAATGTCATAAATCATGATTACTATTACAAGATGGTGAAAATAAAGTCGACAGTTGTATTAGATCTGGAATTTGTTTTCTACTCTTGTTATTCTTTAAAATTTTTGCTGTAAGTCTTAGAGATAGTTTTCTACTTTGAATTTCTTAGAAGCCTTACATCCCATTTCTATTGTGGTGTCACAGTGATTTTGCCATGCAGAAAGGTTACTCTTCTATGCTATCCTTCACAGTAGTGGACATAAACAGCATGGTGACAAAACTAATTACACTGGGAGCTGAGTTGGATGGTCCCATTAAATATGAGATCCATGGCAAAGTAGTGCTTTCCATACAACTTCCCTAAATATGTCCATGAAAATATGTTGTTTAACTGGGTTGGTTTGCTTGTACAGGTGGCAGCTTTGCGTTGCCTTGATGGGCATATGTTGGGTCTCTATGAGCCTGCATGACAGTTTGGCAAATTTTAGTTTGAGCAGACCAGAACCATATTGAAATCCTGATACAAGACAGAAATTTAGAGTTCTCAGCAACCATACAAAATTTCAGTGTTGCTAGCAAAAGCTGCTTCTACTAGAATAGTGGAAGAGCATAAGATACAATTTCTTTCTTTGGGTTTCCTTCATATATGGTGATTTTTTGTTCATCCAGATCAATCAGCGCTGTGCAAAGAGTGTATAGTTTTGGACCTGCCAATTTGGCCAATTTAGATGAGTAGGAGCAAATGGGATGAATTGGAGCAGAGGACAAACGTGAAGAGCTAAATTTAGAGGGAAGGCCTGAAATTGAATCACCTGTCATGTAAATGGGATATTTGTTATCCATAGAATCTCCAAGAATTGAGAGTGCCTTTGCTTTTGATTCTGCTGACAGCTGAGCTGCCCTGTT
>UESW01004255.1:746433-858674 GCA_900491605.1 Calamus simplicifolius
GAGCCCTTGGTCGGCCTCCATTTTCTCTACTCATTCCTTGTCTCTTTGCCTCTATTCTAAATTTTCTCTATTATTCTTTAACCCTTACATGGTGATCTTGCAGATCCCTCAGTAGCCACGAATCCAGGATTCAAAATGATCGTCATCCAGGTCAGCGGATACTTGGCCGCAGATCCGTGGGCTCAAGGCTTGGTCATCTAGGATGCATCCGCCAGGCAGAGCAACCCCTTCAACACTTTGATCTTTCCCCTCTTGCCAGGTATACCCCTCTAATCTACTAGTAACTTTATTGTAGGAGAGCAAGCCCTACCGGAGCTTCTTAGCCTCGGCGGTCCTTCTTCCTTATTTTTTATGAACTATTTTGCGTGTGGATTTACTGTGAATTTTTCTGAATCCCTCTTAGGCTATTACTTTTGAAGAATAATCAACTGCAATTATTAATCATTAAAAAAAAGGAAAAAAATTATTTGCATGCGAATCGGTCCTGCATCAACTTCGGATTAGGAAGGCTTTGGTTCATGATCAAGAAAAATTGTTTTAAAAAATAAAATATATTTTATTAATTTTTTAGTATTTTAAAATATGCTTAATTGATATTTATGAAAATTATTTTTGAAATGTGCGGAGAAAGACAACAGTAAATTGCATGGAGAAAGATTGCGGAGAGAATGAAGAGGCGAATCCGTAAATTTCAGGCATTTAAAAAAAAAATCTAAAAACACATGAGAATGAATCCGAAGAAAATGTCACCTTAATGTTTTTCAGATTCATTCAGATTTTTAAGATCATTTCAAAAAAGTGTTTCAAAAATGATTGGCCAAACGCATTTTTCATGCTATGGATTGAATTTTTTGTTTCGCTATGGGTTAAATTTTTTGTTTCCGAAAATAATAAATTCAACCCAAATTAGCTGCCAAATAGATTTGAAAAGACTTGCTGAACCAATTTTTGGTGTAGCAAGTGTGCATCGGTTGCGCAGATTAGTTGCCCGCGCATGCCAGTACACATGCGATGAATGATAAAATTTATTGAGCTATCGCACGTGCACTAGTACATGCGAACGATCAAGCAGCTGGTACGGTAAGACTTTTCCCTTTATTATATTTTTCACTTTTTACTGAGCCCGAGCCTCGCCTAACCCATGCCCATCTCTACTAAAGAAGTAACAGGCACTAGGGGTGGGCACAGCTTCCGTTGGGCTCGAGTCAAGCTAAAGGGAATAAAAAAAAAGAGTCCAAAGCATCAAATCGGGCTAGACCAATTCGGATCAGCTATAGGTTGTCCGAGCTCTGAGAATCTTTGAAAGTCCAAACCCGACCCGGGTCCATCCCATTAGATACATACATACATACTGTTGGGGGGTAAAATCGTCATTGCATTAATATCTGTGCGAGGCGGCTAAGGCCAACCTCCTCCCTTTGTCTCCTCCGGGCTTCCATAGCTCGGTCCCTCCGGGCTTCCGTAGCTCGCTCCCTCCGGGCTTCCGTAGCTCGGCTCTTCCGGGCTTCCGTAGCTCGGCCCTTCCGGGCTTCCGTAGCTCGGCCTTCCGGGCTTCCGTAGCTCGGCCCCTCCGGGCTTCGTAGCTCGGTCCTTCCGGCTTCCGTAGCTCGGCCCCTCCGGGCTTCCGTAGCTCGGCCCCTCCGGGCTTCCGTAGCTCGGCCCTTCCGGGCTCCCGTAGCTCGGCCCCTCCGGGCTTCCGTAGCTCGGCCCCTCCGGGCTTCCTTAGCTCGGTCCTTCCGGGCTTCCGTAGCTCGGCTTCTTTGAGCGATCCGCAACCTAACACCTACCTCCGCGGAACCTGACGCGGGAGAGCCCGAGCCTACCAGAACGGCATCCTAGATAAGGGATCATGTCGGGACGTGGCCTAAAGCCTATCATAACCGCCCCAGGCCTACTCAACCAGATCTCAAGACATCAAGGAGCTCTCCCAGCCGTCGATACCAGAACAAACGGGATATGGATTCTAATGGCCCTACAACGGCCTGATTCTACCCGCCTCCATATCTTAACAACCTCTGAACCTTCCAGAAGACGCTCAAGACCCAGGTGACAGTCTATAAATATCATAATCGCAGATTCCCTTAGGTACACATATCTCCTGGCGCACGGACACACACTCTCTCCTCTCTCCAGCAGCTCGTCGGCGCTCCTGCCCTCTGGAGCTTCCGATTGGCCTCCCCCGGAGAGGTCTCCCGGAGAGATCCACCTCCCCACTGTCTGGTTGATCGCCAATTTCTTCTCCACTGACTTGAGCATCGGAGGGTCTTCCGCATAGGGCCACCCCCAGCGTCCCTCCGCGTGTGGACTTCTTTTGCAGGTCCGCCCCCCTCTTCCTGGAGATCGACCGCGCCTGAGTCGGAGGACGGATTTCAGCGGCAACAGATTGGTGCTAGAGGAAGGGCCCTCAAGTCCCATTAAAACTTGAAGAAAGGAGACAAGGATCTAAATCCGGAGAAGAATCTCTCCAATGGCCAACCGGAGAAGAGCAGCCTCTGAAGCCCAAGATCAGGTCGCTTCTCAGAGGCCTGATCCGACTGGCGCTACAGCGCCGCAACCTCCACCGGTCGAAACCCCATCGCCGCCTGCCATCCTGGTGACCCAAGACCAGTTCGCTACACTAGTCCAACAGGTCCAGGCCCTTACCCACCTGGTACAAGAGTGCCTTGTAGCTCCTCCTGCTTCGCATCCTCAGAAAGAGGCGGCGATTTCTTCTTCGCCGGCGACCTCCTCCTCTGATCCGCAGGGGTCAGCGGATCCCCGCATCGCCCCAGGGGGGACAAACCAGCCCTGCGAGCCGGTTATGATAGAGATCCTCCCAGATCTCGGCGAGCCCGCTCCTTCTCCCCGGCAACATCCCACCATGATTCCACGCCATCCTTGCGATTCTCCCGTCCAGCTCCTCCTCTAACCGGTGAAGAGGAGATCCGCCGTCAGATCCAGGAGATGCGTCAGGAGCTGGACGCCGCCAAGCAGACCCATCTGCCCCAGCCCAAGGCGGAGCAGGGCATCCCTTTCTCTAAGGGAATCATGGAGGAAGTGATTCCCTCCCATGTCAAACTTCAGCCGTCGAACCCTATCATGGCTCCACTGATCCGGACGACCATCTCAGTAGCTTCCGGTCAATAATGATGTTCCATAGAGCATCTGATGCGGTCCTCTGCCGAGCCTTCCCATCCACCCTTAGAGGATCCGCCCGAACCTGGTTCAACGCCTTGAAACCGGGTTCCGTTGATTCATTCGACGAGCTGAGCCACCTTTTTTTTTTAGTTCGTCAGCAGCCGCCGCCATCGATAAAGATCCGACTCCCTCTCCGAAGTTAAGCAGAGAGAGGGGGAGTCCTTGAGAAATTACCTTGGCCGTTTCAACAAGGCCATGTTAGAAGTGGACCACCTTAATCATGAGGTGGCTATGTCTGCCCTGGCGGGGGGAGTTTCGAAGGAGAGCGACTTCTATCTGGCAATGGAGGTCAGCTACCCCCCATGTCTATCTGATATGATGGCCCTTGCGGACAAGTACGCTAGGGTCGAGGAGTCGCAGAGAGTGGCCCGCGCTGAGCAAGCAAAGAAGAAACAAGAGCCCAAAGTCCCCGACAGACACCGTCCCGTCCGTCGACCAAGTCCGCCTCGCCGCCAAAGAGTCCCTCCGCTGCCGCCAAGGAATCGCTCCCGGAGTCCTCCCAGGCGATTCGATCGCTATACTCCGCTGACTGTGCCCTGGGCGCAGATCCTCATGGAGATAGAGCGTCAACTTCCCTGGCCGGTACCTCTCCGAGGGAACCCGACCCGAAGAGATCCCGCCAAATACTGCCGCTACCATAGGGAGCACGGTCATGACACTGAAGATTGTTGGCAGCTGAAGAATGAAATAGAGAGGTTGATTCGGCGGGGACGACTAGATCAGTTTAGAAGGGCACCCGAGCCGCAACAGCAAGGAGGTGACCGCCAGCCCGAGCTCTCACAACTTCCTCCTCCACCCAATCCGCCCGTGGTCGGTCATATTAATATGATTGAAGAGGCCGGCGGATCGAGCCCCAGAGGCGCAGAGATGGATCAGTGCCAAAGAAGGCACGGACGGGCGAACTCTCCTTCTCCGACGACGATCTCCTGGGAGTACAACTCCCCCACGATGACGCATTAGTTGTATCCCTTAATTTGAACAATTATGATGTAAGCCAAATCCTTGTTGATAGTGGAAGCTCGGTAAACATTTTGTACCTCGGTGTGTTTACCAGGATGAAACTGCTCATGGAAAATCTTCGAGCCGTGGATTCCGCCTTGATGGGATTCACCGGCGACGTCATTGTCCCAGAAGAAATCGTCACCCTGACGGTCCGCGCGGGAACCTGGCCCCTTGTGGCCATTGTTCAGACCGATTTCCTGGTGACCGACCTTAGGTCCCCATATAACGCCATATTCGGCAGGCCTGGTTTAATGTCTCTCAAGGCAGTGGTCTCCATCCCGTATCTGTCTATGAAGTTCCCTACCGAGCAAGGAGTTGGCGTGGTTCGGGGAAGTCAAGCCATGGCTCGGCAATGTTTCGTTACGAGCCTCCAGTCTAGGATGCCCGAAGTTGACGGGTTAGACGCTCGCGAGGACTTCGCCGAACAGCGGGGAGAACCGGTAGAGGAATTGGAGGAAGTACCATTGGACAAAGCTCAGCCCGACCGAACCACAAGGATCGGGTCGCTACTCAAAGGAGAGTCTCGGCACAGGTTGATCAGGTTCCTCCAAAGCAATGCCGACATCTTCGCCTGGACTGCCTCCGACATGCCGGGAATCGATCCCGAGGTCCTCGTCCACCATCTCAATGTGGACGAGAGGCACAGGCCTGTTAAGCAGAAGAAAAGAAGCTTTGCCCCAGAGCGGCAAAAGGCCATTGAAGAAGAGGTCGACAAACTCATAAAGGCCAACTTCGTCCGAGAGGTGAATTACCCGAGCTGGCTGTCAAATGTTGTCATGGTGAAAAAGTCAAACGGCAAATGGAGGATCTGCATCGACTTCACCGACCTCAACAAAGCCTGCCCAAAGGACAGCTTCCCCCTCCCTCGGATCGATCAGCTCGTGGATGCCACCTCAGGCCACCAAATGCTGTCATTCATGGACGCCTATTCCGGCTACAATCAGATCCGAATGGCCCTGAAGATGAAGAAAAGACCGCCTTCATAACTGATCGAGGTACCTACTGTTACCGAGTTATGCCTTTTGGTCTCAAGAATGCAGGGGCGACCTACCAGCGGCTGGTCAACAAGGTGTTCAAGGAGCAAATCCGCCGAAACATGGAGGTGTATGTGGACGACATGCTGGTTAAAAGCAAGGAGGCGTCACAGCATGTCGAGGACCTCTCGGAGAGCTTTGCAACGTTGCACAAATATGGGATGAAACTCAACCCGACCAAGTGCGCCTTCGGCGTCAACTCGGGAAAGTTCCTCGGCTTCATGGTCTCCCAGCGAGGTATCGAAGCTAATCCCCAAAGATTCAAGCCCTCCAAAAAATGGCGCCCCCAGCATCTGTTAAAGAGGTCCAGCGCCTAACCGGGAGGATAGCGGCCCTTAACCGCTTTGTGGCGCGGTCGGCCGAGAGATGCCTCCCCTTCTTCAAAACTCTCCGATCGGCCAAAAACTTCCAGTGGACTCCCGAGTGCCAGAAATCATTTCAAGAACTCAAGAAGTACCTCGGCTCGCCTCCGCTTCTCAGTAGTCCGACCCCAGGAGAGACCCTATTCTTGTACCTGGCTGTTTCGGAGCGCGGTTTGTTCGGTGCTAGTCAAAGAAGAAGGCAAGATCCAGAAGCCAATCTACTATGTGAGCAGGCTGCTCCGCGATGCGGAGACAGGTACGACAGGATTGAAAAGATGGTGTTGTCCTTGATCACCTCGGTTCGAAAGCTGCGGCCGTACTTTCAAGCACATGCTGTAACGGTCCTGACTGACCAACCTATCAGGGCGGTGGTCCATCGTCCGGAAACATCAGGGAGAATGACCAAATGGGCCGTCGAGCTAAGCGAACATGACATACATTTTCAGCCTCGCCAGCCATCAAAGCTCAAGTACTGGCCGACTTCCTCCTCGAGTGTACCATCCCGGAGGATGGTTCTACCCCAGACTCTCTGGAAGAGCCAAAGTCTGGAGCTCGGTGGCTCCTCCACGTCGACGGGTCGTCCAATGCCCATCACTCCGGCGCAGGTCTAGTTCTCACTAGTCCTGAGGGGATGCCTTCCAGTATGGCGTCGGTTCTCCTTCCCGGCTTCCAACAATGAAGCCGAGTACGAAGCTCTGTTAGCTGGTCTCCGGATCGCCCGCAATCTGAAGGTGGAAAAACTCAACGCTTTCATCACGACTCTCAGCTGGTAGCCGGCCATGTTCGGGGAGAGTTCGAAGCTCGGGAACCAAATATGATTCGATATCTCCAGGAGGTGCGTAACTTGCTTCCCTATTTTTCGAATTTGAAATTATTCGGATTCCCAGATCCGAGAACGCCCGTGCCGATCTACTCTCCCGTCTGGCAACCACGGAGGCAATGGATGCCGAGCAAAATTCCACCTGGAGACTCTGGAAAAGCCGAGCATCGCGGAAGCCGACCGCGTGATGCAAGTTGAGGCCGAACCATCCTGGTTCGACCCTATCTTCAAATATCTCAAAGAAGGATCGCTTCCGTCTGACCGAAGAGAGGGTAGGAAGCTGAAGCTGCAGGCCATCCACTACGTGTTAATTGACAACCAACTGTATAAGCGGTCATTTTCCATGCCGCTGCTTAGGTGCCTTCGCCCATCAGAAGCGGACTACGCTCTGCGCGAGGTACATGAAGGGATTTGTGGCAACCATCTGGGAAGCCGGTCCCTCTGCCATAAAGTGCTGCGACAAGGCTATTACTGGCCGACCATGCAGAAAGACGCGACGATCTGGTCCGCGCCTGCGACCCCTGCCAAAGACATTCAAACATCCAAAGACTCCCTTCCGCCGAGCTCGTTTCTATATCCTCCGCTTGGCCCTTTGCCAAATGGGGGATGGACATCCTCGGCCCATTCCCGCTTGCAACAGGGCAGCGGAAATTCTTATTTGTCGCCATCGACTACTTCACCAAATGGGTCGAAGCGGAAGCGGTCGCACAAATTACCGAGGCACGGGCCCGAGACTTTGTGTGGAGGTCCATCATCTGCCGATTCGGCCTCCCCCATACTATAATCACCGATAATGGCAAGCAGTTCGATAACTCCAAATTTCGCCAGTTCTGCGAGGAGCACAGGATCCGCCATCACCTCACTTCGGTCGGGCACCCACAAGCCAACGGGGCGGCCGAGGTGACCAATAGAACCCTCCTCCAGGGAATTAAAGCTCATCTCTCCAGAGCCCAAGGCAGGTGGGCAGATGAACTACACCATGTCTTATGGGCCTACCGCACAACCCAAGAGCCCCAACAGGCGAGACCCCTTTCAGAATGGCTTTCGGTACAGAGGCCGTTATCCCTGTGGAAGTCGGCCTCCCATCATTGCGGGTGGAGAGCTACTCAGAGGAAACCAGCAACGAACAACTCCGCACCAACCTCGACCTGATAGAAGAAATCAGAGAGAAGGCCCGGATCAGAACGGCTGCCTACCAGCAAAGGGTGGCCCGCTATCACGCCTCCAGGGTTAAAGGAAAAGCTTTCCTGCCTGGCGACCTTGTCCTCCGAAAGGCTTCTGTTTCCAAACCGCTGGAGCAAGGGAAGCTGGCGCCAAACTGGGAGGGCCCATACCAGGTGGCGGAGATTATTGGACCAGGAACCTACAAGCTGCAGGATCTGAACGGGAAGTTCATTCTCCGGACTTGGAACGCGGACAACCTTCGCAAATATTATCAATATGGTATGTCCTCCTGAATTCACCCTCGCATGCCTCACTACATGTTCCTGCTTATCTGCTTCCTCAAAACCTGTAGCGTGAATCATTATGCACCATATTGCTATAAATCGCAAGAAGAAACAGATACTGCTTACCAATCCTCGGCACAACCGAGCTCTCTGTTTGAACAGGAATCTCCGAACCTTGGCAGGGCCAAGTAAAATATTCTCCGAACCTTGGCAGGGCCAAGTAAATATTTCTCCGAACCTCGGCAGGGCCGAGCAACAAGTCTTCGAACCTTGGCAGGGCCAAGTAAAATATTCTCCGAACCTCGGCAGGGCCGAGCAACAAAATCTCCGAACCTTGGCAGGGCCAAGTAAAATATTCTCCGAACCTCGGCAGGGCCGAGCAACAATTCTCCGAACCTTGGCAGGGCCAAGTAAAATATTTCTCCGAACCTCGCAGGGCCGAGCAACAAGTCTCTAACCTTGGCAGGGCCAAGTAAAATATTCTCCGAACCTCGGCAGGGCCGAGCAACAATTCTCCGAACCTTGGCAGGGCCAAGTAAAATATTTCTCCGAACCTCGGCAGGGCCGAGCAACAATTCTCCGAACCTTGGCAGGGCCAAGTAAAATATTCTCCGAACCTCGGCAGGGCCGAGCAACAAAATCTCCGAACCTTGGCAGGGCCAAGTAAAATATTTCTCCGAACCTCGGCAGGGCCGAGCAACAAATCTCCCAACCTTGGCAGGGCTAAGTAAAATATTCTTTGAACCTCGGCAGGGCCGAGCAACAAATCCTCCGAGCCATGGTGAGGCCAGGTAAAAGTCATTCGGGCTAAAAACCCCAGCGAAAAAGCCTAAGTATACAGGCCTCGACCAAAGCCGAACGGCCCCCAAATAGTCCCCAAAGGACTTCGTCCGGTTTAAAAACGAGCGTGCTAAACAAAAACCGTCGACGCGCAAGAAGAAGCCACCATTGGCCAATCCCTTCCGGAGGCCATCGAGCCCCACGTAGTCGGCCGAAGGCCCCAAGCAGAGCTAGGAGATTTCCCTCTCTGCTACTGAAAACCTTTTGGGTGACACCCCTATAACCCGTCGTTCAAAGAGCCTATATCAAAGCGCAAAAACGACGGGGCCACGCCGACACCCTGATTCATCACACGAGTCAAGGCCGTAAACTCTTAAAGGGAAGGACTTCAATAACAAATTCCATCTTTCATTTATAGAGAGGATTACAAAAACGCAGTAAAAATAAAAGCAGCGAGAGGGGCCCCGGATCAGAATCCGGAGTCACTCCCGGAGGCCAGCAACTCCTCTAGACGCTCCGTCAAGTCAGCCACCTGCTGACGAAGGGACGCAATCTCCTCCCTCTGCCGGTCCATCAACCGGCGTGAGGCTTCCGCCTCCCTGACTGACACGTCCAAATATTCTTCGGCGATCCTCGCGAGCTGCTCATTATTTGCAAAGGCCGACGCTAGGCCCTCTCCGTCAACCGTCACGGAGATGCGCCTCCCCTCCAAGTGTGGCAGGCTATCAAGCGAGGAACACGACCCGATTGATGATCGCCCTAGGGAGGCCATCTTTTCGAACTTAAATCGAGGATGACCGAAACCAATGCCCCTCGGTCGTATTTATACTCGTCAAGCAGGTATCTCTATCGGTCGCATCGTAACCACCGACCTATAAGAACTTACCACGCATCGCCGTTTCAACGTTTGTGAAATCCGAAGTGTCGCGCCCCATCCCGAGCGAGATCGGTAAGCGCGAGCAGGTTATTCGGGAGTTCCCCAAGCAAACATTTTCCGATCTGTCGGCCCCCGCAATAAATGCATTCGGCGCTTCCCCGAGCCTCTTAATGCTGGCCTCTTTTTCGGGAAACGCAGAAGTCTGGCATTCGGCCAATGACCTGTCCCCTCGGGAAGAGTGGTGCCACCAATAAAAGCGTGAAGATATACCGCCCGTTCCGCTCTGACGCCCCTTATCAAGCGCCATGTGGACCTAACGCTGTGGCCCGCCATGACAACTAAGTCGCTCCCTTGAGCCTGGGCCTCCGAACCTCGGCAGGGCCGAGCTACAAAGTTCTCCGAACCTTGGCAGGGCCAAGTAAAGTGTCCTCCGAACCTCAGCAGGGCCGAGCTACAAATTCTCCGAACCTTGGCAGGGCCAAGTAAAATGTTCTCCAAACCTCGGCAGGGCCAAGCTACAAAATTCTCCGAACCTTGGCAGGGCCAAGTAAAGTGTCCTCCGAACCTCGGCAGGGCCGAGCTACAAAATTCTCCGAACCTTGGCAGGGCCAAGTAAAATGTTCTCCAAACCTCGGCAGGGCCGAGCTACAAAATTCTCCGAACCTTGGCAGGGCCAAGTAAAGTGTTCTCCGAACCTTGGCGGGGCCGAGCTACAAAATTCTCCGAACCTTGGCAGGGCCAAGTAAAGTGTTCTCCGAACCTCGGCAGGGCCGAGCTACAAAGTTCTCCGAACATTGGCAGGGCCAAGTAAAGTGTCCTCCGAACCTCGGCGGGGCCGAGCTACAAAATTCTCCGAACCTTGGCAGGGCCAAGTAAAATATTCTCCAAACCTCGGCAGGGCCGAGCTACAAAATTCTCCGAACCTTGGCAGGGCCAAGTAAAGTGTTCTCCGAACCTCGGCGGGGCCGAGCTACAAAATTCTCTGAACCTTGGCAGGGCCAAGTAAAGTGTTCTCCGAACCTCGGCAGGGTCGAGCTACAAAGTTCTCCGAACCTTGGCAGGGCCAAGTAAGTGTCCTCCGAACCTCAGCAGGGCCGAGCTACAAAATTCTCCGAACCTTGGCAGGGCCAAGTAAAGTGTCCTCCGAACCTCAGCAGGGCCGAGCTACAAAATTCTCCGAACCTTGGCAGGGCCAAGTAAAATGTTCTTCAAACCTCGGCAGGGCCAAGCTACAAAATTCTCCGAACCTTGGCAGGGCCAAGTAAAGTGTTCTCCGAACCTCGGCAGGGCCGAGCTACAAAATTCTCCAACCTCGGCAAGGCCGAGCTACAAAATTCTCCGAACCTTGGCAGGGCCAAGTAAAGTGTTCTCCGAACCTCGGCAGGGCCGAGCTACAAAGTTCTCCGAACCTTGGCAGGGCCAAGTAAAGTGTCCTCCGAACCTCGGCAGGGCCGAGCTACAAAATTCTCCGAACCTTGGCAGGGCCAAGTAAAATGTTCTCCAAACCTCGGCAGGGCCGAGCTACAAAATTCTCCGAACCTTGGCAGGGCCAAGTAAAGTATTCTCTGAACCTCGGTAGGGCCGAGCTACAAAATTCTCTGAACCTTGGCAGGGCCGAGCTACAAAATTCTCCGAACCTTGGCAGGGCCAAGTAAAATGTCCTCCGAACCTCGGCAGGGCCGAGCTACAAAATTCTCTGAACCTTGGCAGGGCCAAGTAAAATGTTCTCCAAACCTCGGCAGGGCCGAGCTACAAAATTTTCCAAACCTTGGCAGGGCCAAGTCAATGATCTTCGAACCTTGGCTGGGCCAAGTCGCTTATCTCCAAACCTCGGTAGGGCCGAGTGACAAAATCTCCGAACCTCGGCAGGGCCGAGCGACTAAATCTCCGAACCTTGGCAGGGCCAAGTCAATGATCTCCGAACCTTGGCTGGGCCAAGTCGCTTATCTCCAAACCTCGGCAGGGCCGAGTGACAACATCTCGAGCCTCGGCAGGGCCGAGTGACAAAATCTCCGAACCTTGGCTGGGCCAAGTCGCTTATCTCCAAACCTCGGCAGGGCCGAGTGACAACATCTCCGAGCCTCGGCAGGGCCGAGTGACAAAATCTCCGATCCTTGTCAGGGCCAAGACAAATACCTTCGAAACTCGGCCGACCCGAACGACAGATTCCTTGAACTTGGCCAAGACCGACCCACGATAAATCGGGCTCCGGCAAAAGCGAAGCACGAAAATACCAGGCTTCTAACCAGAGCAAGGAGCATGTTTCATCGAATGATCTATGAATCGCCACACACGAACCACGATTAGTTCGGACGGTGTGAGATCCTCGTTTAGGGAGAGCGGGATGCCTTTGTACCCCGCAAACAACAACGACTACAAGTTTGGCACAAGAAAAGATAGAGATCAAAAAATAGAACATAACTCTCTTTATTGCCGATTAAGATCAGTTACAAGTGCCTCACGGGCATTACAAGAACATCAAAATGCATAAAATAAAGGCAAATACAAAACCCGGGCAACTGCTCCAAAGCAGACCTAGGCGACTGTGATGTTCCGACGACCGGATCGACAAATCAGACAAACCACGAAACGATCAGTCCGCCTGGACGGATGATAAAGCCGACCCTCCATGGCCCCGGATGAATTAAAAGATCCAAAAGGAGGCATGGCCGCGGATGCTGATTCTGAGGATTCGAACGACCCGGCCCGCTCCCCTAGGAGGGGGTGCTGGATCGTAGGTTGCCGTCCAGCCGAGGGAACCGGGGATCATCTGACCCTGGTTGCTCCCATATTTTCCCTCCCGTGGCAAGGATTCCCCTCAGAGAAGGGACGGGAACCCAAGCCAGCGAAAGAGGGAGAATCTGTGCGTGCTACGGGGGTGTCGATACACTTCCTACCGTAAGCTCCCCGTAACCGATCGCAAAGGCCACACGGGAAGAGTATATGTGCGCTCCCCGTGTGATCTCTGCGCCCCCTATGTGCGCTCTCCATGTGATCTCCGGGGCTCATCCCCTAAGGCGAGCCGTTCTTCGGCAGCTCCCCGGTCGCCCCAGCTGTTCGGCGGCAAGGAGCCTATGAGAGGAAAGCTTGATCCTCCCACTTGTAGCAGCAGAGAAATGGGCATAATGGAAGTTCTAAGGGAAAATACACTTTGGGGATAGCCAAACATGACCCCTTTCTCCCCTTTTTATAGGCAGAAAAGAACCGGGAACAAGCTATCAAAGCTGAAAGTCCCGAGTTCCAAGCACTTGGCCCATGCCTCCACGTGGCCCCTCAGGATGAACGCAGCACCCCACTGCGCGCCAAGCCCACCGCCTTAGCCGTGACGTGTATGGAGATCCCTTCCTGATCCCGAATCACGGTCATTAAATGTAGGAAATCGTCCACTAACGCTTCAAAAACTGGCGGATTCAGAATATCGTCCTTCGAAAGTGATGTCCTCCAATGGTAAGCGGTTGCATGCGCAACGAAGTGATCCGCATGGGAAAAGAGCACCTTCCGGAAAGCTATGATGCAGCTTTATGCCCCCCACTACGCCGTATCATCCATTCTGATGAAATAAAAACTGAATCACCTGCAGAACAGCAGGACGATTGACAGAATAGCAGAAAGCGCAAAGGCCTTTTTGCCTGTCGGCCCCAGCCGACCTATTTTGGCCTGTCGGCCCCAGCCGACCTATTTTGCCCGTCGGCCCCAGCCGACCCATTTCGTCTGTCGGCCCCGGCTGACCTATTTTGGTCCGTCGGCCCCAGCCGACCTATTTTGTCCGTCGGCCCCAGCCGACCTATTTTTTCGTCGGCCCCAGCCGAACTATTTTGTCTGTCGGTCTCAGCCGACCTATTTTTTCCGTCGGCCCCAGCCGACCTACTTTGTCTGTCGGCCTCAGTCGACCTATTTTTCCCTCGGCCCCGACTGACCTATTTTTGCCTATCGGCCCCCAACCGATCTATTTTTTCTTGTCGGCCCCAGCCGATCTACCTTCCTCATTGGCCCAAACCTGCCTGTTTTGCCTATCGGCCCAAGCCAGTACGTTTTCCTAATCTCAGAACAAAAATGACCCAAGGGCGTCAGCGAGCCATAGGTCACTCACAACCGAGGCTAAACGACAGCGAAGTCACGCAAGAAAGACACTTAAATGGAAACAAGAAATTCTTTCACTATGAAATGTCAGACAAATGTCTAAAGAACGAGATACAAGAACAGCTCCTAAGAGCCGAGAGCTGCATCAGCTTTAGAAGGGCCCTCAGTTACATCTGTGAAAGTGTGGCTAGACTCGCCCTTCTCCAATACTTTTGCCCCCTCGGCGGCAGCTTGCGACTGTCCCTCAGAAGCTGCAGCTTCACTGGGACCAGGGGCGGCGCCAAGTTCGGCGTCAGAAACATCAACATATTCATCTTCATCTTCTTCTTCAGACTCGCCATCGTCGGGATCTTCAGCACTCAGGAAAGAAAGGTCCCATTCCGGGTGCCCACTGAGTATCCTCTGTTTGCACTCCTCCATCCCATGATGGAACGCGTCTACACTGATAGCGTCTTGCCTCCCCTTAAGTATGGCGAGCTGCATGTTGGCCTCGGCGGCCCATTTCTTAGCCTCTGCGACTTGGGCCCGCAGAATAATATTTTTCTCCTCGAACTAGCCGGCCCGCACCTCAAATTCTGAACTCTTGTTGCGGCTGGACACAAGCTCGCTTTGAAGAGCCCGAACCTCCAGCCTCAGCTCCTCCATCTGAGAAAGCCGAAATAGGTTGGCGTCACAAGAAATCAATGGAAAAAGCTAAAAAATGGGAGAAGAATGAGATCGTACCTCCTCCTCTCGTCTGGCCAACCTCTTGGCCAACTCTTCAGCCTCACTCCTGCTCTTGTCCTATCAGCCCCAACCAGCTCAACTCTCTCTTGCAGATTGTTGATCTTCAGTTGCTTGGCTCCGATTTCCTCCCGGGAATCAGGTGGTGGCAGGTGCAGAAAAGGGTGAGGGTGGCAACGATCCGAATCTGGTGGCACATCGAGATGAATCCAATGATATTCTGCCAGCTGTTCGGAGCCACCATTGACGGGCTGATATTGTAGTGGGTCATGATCTCCTTCACCAAGGGGTGGAGAGGAAAACGAAGACCCGCCTTCAAACTATCTTCGTAGATGAAGACCCCAGACTCTAAATCCCGGGTAACCCTATCTTCGGGTTCCGGCGCCCATAGAACGACGTCTAAGGGCAAGCCATACCGCTGATGAATCCTCCCCAAGTCCTCAGCAACGATCTCGGAGGCCACGTCGTCGGGGCTCATCGCCATTGAAAGAGGTATCAAATGAAAGCGATAAGCGTCAAAGAAGAAGAAAGGCCAGAAATCTTCTGAAAGCAAAACGAGAAGACGCCGAGAGTATGCGCACATATATATATAACGACAATGCGGCTGTCACTTCGCTTCTCCGCCAAGAAAGCCTCCCTAAAAAGGTGGGGCATCTCATCCTAGGCGTCCCGGATCGCCTCGATAAACGCCCGATCGATCGGGTTTCATAGCGTGGCGCAATCCCAGCCGTCGCTCGCGAGGGAGCCTTAGCCCCGAAGGCAGGATGGCCCTGTCGCATTAATTAGGGCATCATTGCGCAAGCTATTTAAACCAAGACGTCCCATCCAAGATGCGCCATTCGAACTCGTACTCCCTACGCCCGAACCTACGCTTCGAACTAGGGAGTGGAGGGCATGTGTTGGGGGATAAAATCATCATTGCATTAATATCTGTGCGAGGCGGCTAAGGCCAACCTCCTCCCTTTGTCTCCTCTGGGCTTCCGTAGCTCGGCCCCTCCGGGCTTCCATAGCTTGCTCCCTCCGGGCTTCCGTAGCTCGGCTCTTCCGGGCTTCCGTAGCTCGGCCCTTCCGGGCTTCCGTAGCTCGGCCCCTCCGGGCTTCCGTAGCTCGGCCCCTCCGGGCTTCCGTTGCTCGGCCCTTTCGGGCTTCCGTAGCTCGGCCCCTCCGGGCTTCCGTAGCTCGGCCCCTCCGGGCTCCCGTAGCTCGGCCCCTCCGGGCTTCCGTAGCTCGGCTCCTCCGGGCTTCCGTAGCTCGGCCCCTCCGAGCTTCCTTAGCTCGGTCCTTCCGGGCTTCCGTAGCTCGGCTTCTTCGAGCGATCCGCAACCTAACACCTACCTCCGCGGAACCTGACGCGAGAGAGCCCGAGCCTACCAGAACGACATCCTAGATAAGGGATCATGTCGGGACGTGGCCTAAAGCCTATCATAACCGCCCCAGGCCTACTCAACCAGATCTCGAGACATCAAGGAGCTCTCCCAGCCGTCGATACCAGAACAAACGGGATATGGATTCTAACAGCCCTACAACGGCCTGATTCTACCCGCCTCCATATCTTAACAACCTCCGAACCTTCCAGAAGACGCTCAAGACCCAGGTGACAGTCTATAAATATCATAATCGCAGATTCCCTCAGGTACGCATATCTCTTGGTGCACGGACACACACTCTCTCCTCTCTCCAGCAGCTCGTCGACGCTCCTGCCCTCTGGAGCTTCCGATTGGCCTCTCCGGAGAGGTCTCCCGGAGAGATCCACCTCCCCACTGTCTGGTTGATCGCCGATTTCTTCTCCATTGACTTGAGCGTCGGAGGGTCTTCCGCAGAGGATCACCCCCAGCGTCCCTCCGCATGTGGACTTCTTTTGCAGGTCCGCCCCCCTCTTCCTGGAGATCGACCGCGCCTGAGTCGGAGGACGGATTTCAGCGGCAACACATACATACATGTATTTTATATATATATATATATATATATATATATATATATATATATATAGTAAAATAGCAACCTATTGTTGCTGTGGTGATTAGGCCGATTGTATTTAACTTATATTTTTTTAAACCCGTTTTCTCTTTCTCTATATATAATATAGTGTACATAATAAACAAAAATATATAATACATTATATATTTTTTGGGTCGAGGTGGGCCTAGCCTATTTTTCTTGAGCTCAAACCCATTAGAAAATTGAACAGGCCTAAAAAAATCGAGCCCGAGCTGGCTCATGGGCTATCAGGGCCATGTTCATCTCGTTAACGAGAACTCTATTGAGTTAGGAAAATAAAGATGCATTCTAAGGATGTTTTAGTCATTTTAAATAATTTCTGTTGCCATCAAATCACCTTTGATGAGCGTTACGTGGGCAGAAATTCTTGCGGGCCTTTGAGGGAACGGCGAGACCTCTTCCTTCGCTCGAGAACCTGCAAGGAAAGCTCCGAACCGGTGGGTCCGGCAGGGACCCTCCGATGCCCAAGTTAATGATTTGGGGAACATGGATGGATATAGTTGTAATGATAGAATAGAGCCTGAGCCCCCTACTTTAAGGGCTGGAGGCCTTTTATACCTGTTAGAGAACCCCTCTTACCCTCCGTCTGTCCTGGTGAAGTCTCCTTCAGACGGTTGTTAATTTCTGGTCTTCAACGTGCCACAAAGTACGGGTCATGGGACTGATCGTGGGGCCACGCCCATTGTTAGTGGCGCCAAGAGGAAGCACGTCCACCGCGCGCGTAGTCGGGCGTGCTCGTGGTGACGTGGTCCACCCTTCTCGAGGGAAGTGGACCACGTAGCTCGAACGTGGATGGTTGCCGTTGGAGGCCGATGCCGAGGCTGGCACCGAAGCCGGCACCGGGGCTAACACCGAAGCCAACGCCGACACCGTGACCAAGGCCTAGGCTGGCTACGGCCGACACGGAGGTCAAGGTGGGCTGTGGCCGATGCGAAGGTCGAGATGGGCCATGGCCGACGCCGACATCATGACCAAGGCCTAGGCTGGCTACGGTCGACACGGAGGTTGAGATGGGCCGTGGCCGACGCCGACACCGTGACCAAGGCCTAGACTGGCTACGTCTGACATGGAGGTCGAGGTGGGTCATGGCCGATGCGAAGGTCGAGATGGGCCATGGCCGACATGGAGGTCGGAATGAGCCATGGCAGATATCGACACCGTGACCAAGGCCTAGACTGGCTGCAGCCAACACGGAGGTCGAGATGGACCGTGGCCGACACGGAGGTCAGGATGGGCCGTGGCCGATGCCGATACCGTGACCAAGGCTTAGACTGATTACGGCCGACACGGAGGTCGAGATGGGCCATGGCCGACACGGAGGTCGGGATGGGCCGTGGCTGACGCCGACACCATGACCAAGGCCTAGACTGGCTGCGGCCGACATGGAGGTCGAGATGGGCCGTGTTGAGCCCAATCGCCAAGGAGTTGGCTCGCGTGTTCTTTGACTCGATTGGCTATATCAGATGCCCCCCCATCCCTGAGCTGGTGTCACCATCCAAGCGAAAGGGACATCGTCATCTGCGCATCCCAACCGTCGGATTCGCCTCGAGGTCAGGGAGCAGTCTGGGATCCCCAAGATATCAGCGATATCATTAAGCCGTCAAATCACTGGCATCGATATATTCTGATTGGTCGGGGGTCCCATCTATCGCGCGCCCGGAGCGCCGTCGCAGAGTCCTCCTCAATGGATAGCATCCGCGTGGCAGGCACATCGGGCAGGACGATTTTGAAGATGCCGATAAAAATTTTATAAGTAAGAACGTGCCCTAGCTTCGATTTCACCTACCGTGCAGAGCCTCTTCCCCTTCCAGCTTGAGAGCTCCTCCAACTCCTTCTTCTTCCTCTGTCCAGGTTAGTTCCCCATGCCTTCACGGTCGTCTTCTTCTTATTCATCCTCTCGGTCTTCCACAAACCATACCTCTCCGACCCCTAGGGCCATGGCCAAGGAATTGGCTGTAGGAGTCTGTCAGCAGCTGTAACCCCACCTCCTAGGGCAGCTCCGTCTTCTAGGGCGAGCAGCGGTTCCCCTGAGGGGACCGCCTCCACTGTCACTTCCGCTGACCTTGCGTCCTTTAGGGCAGCCTATAAAATACCCAAAGAGGTGCGACTGATCGCACCGGGCCCCAACGACAAGGTAACCTCTCCCCCTCAGGGGATAGCCCTTTATGAGGAATTTTTTAAAGCCGGTCTTCATCTTTCTCTTCACCCTTTCATGA
The DNA here is from genome assembly GCA_900491605.1 of Calamus simplicifolius. NCBI lineage: Eukaryota > Viridiplantae > Streptophyta > Magnoliopsida > Arecales > Arecaceae > Calamus > Calamus simplicifolius. The sequence continues at coordinate 764,951 of UESW01004255.1, forward strand.
TCAATCTCCTCGATAGATACGAGTTGGTCCCAGCTCAACTAGTCCCTAATTCCATCAGGGCCATTTGTGCCTTCTTGGTGTTGACTCGCCTCCAAAGTCTCCCGAGTAACGTTTCCCTCTTTCGCAACCTGTATACCATTCGGGCTCAATCTGGCTGGTGGCTATTTGCCCCCCCGGCCGGGTAGGGCCCTTAGGCTAGGTCTCCCTTCATCCATAAAGGGGTGGAAATTCCGGTTCTTCTTCGCCGAAGTGGAGGGGATACGGAAGGAATGGGGTACATCCAATACTGAGGCTAACAAGAACATCTCGGTAGTACTGAGAGACCAAGAAGCCTTCAATCTTCTCCTGGCAATTGAACTCCCATCATACCGAGAGATTTTGTTGGAGGACTACCTCCGACACGCCGGCATCGCCCCTGATGACGGTGAGGGCCTCTTTAAAGATGACATTTTCCTTTCGATCCCTTCTCTCCTTTCTTTTCTTTTTCTCTTTTTTTTTAAAATTTTATAGCACATTTGTTTTCATGCAGCTATGAAGATCAACATCCCGGCCGGGGCCTTTCACAAAGCCGCCCTTAAGAAGGGAGGAGGGCAAAATGATGGAGCCGAGGGGTCGAGAAAAGGCCTCGATCCTAATCGCCACCTACCCCCCAGGACGTCCCCAAGCTTCCTACTCCATCGCCCCCTCCTTGTCGATCCCCGATGCAATCATCGCCACGGCCTCCACGACGGTCTCCTACTCCGTTGCCGCCGTGGCGATCTCCTGTACCACTGCCCCCATTGGAGTCTGCTGACCAGACTGCGGGTACCTGCCCGAGGAGTCAAGGGCTCATGCCAGTCAGTCGACCGAGCGCCCGGATCCATCGACTACCGGGCCGGCCCCAAGGGATGATCCTCAGGCCAGTAAAGAGGCATCGGTTGATAAGAGGCAGAAGGTCGTCGTTAGCTACGAGGCCCACAACGCCGCATCCGAGCCCATAGGGGACAGGATGGGACCGGTTTCCATGCGGTTGTCTCTTATGAACCACTCCCACCTCACCGAGAAGCTGCTGTCGGCGGCATCTACTCCTGCAATTCGGGAGGAGATAATCCAGACCAACTCCCGAATCCTCTTCAAAGATGGTCAGACAGCCATGCTCCGGGTAAGCAGCCGTTTATCTTCTAATTCTGTTTGTTTTCCATGTACCTACCTTAGGTAACTGACATTGGTTGGGATGTGTAGATGGTAAACATCTTCAACAATGCCCAAGCCCTTGTCGCCAGCGGGGAGGGTCGACTCGATCGCTACCGACGAGAAGCCTTTGAGTACCGAGATCAAGCTACGAAAGCTAAAGACGCTCTCAAGCTGGCTCAGGTTGGAGAAGCGGAGAGGCTCGAAATAGTCCGGTCCCAAGCACAGGCCAAAATGATAGCAGCACAACAACAGATGCGCAAGGCCCTCGAGCGCGCTCTCATCGCCGAGGGGAAGTTGATGGCCGCCGAGGCGGAATTGGCCGACGTCAAGACCCAGATCGAAGTGACGAAATCGAGCTGAGATCCTCCGAAGAGAAAACGAAAATCGCTGAGGAAGTGGCCCGCCTAGCTGACATCAAAACTACTGAGGCCGCGGAGGCAGTGAAAGCCGCCGATAAGAGGGCAGTCGAGGCCGAAACGGCGGCTCGGGCCGCTGTGGAGAACATGGCTGAGGTGGCAGGGAAAGCTGTGAAAAACTACCAGAACTCTCCAGTCTTTGCCAATGAGGTGGCCGAGGCGGGGAAGAAAGCAGTGGAGAACTATCGGAACTCTCCAGCTTTAGCCAATGAGGTGGCCGAGGCGGGGAAGAAAGCCGTGGAGAACTACAGGAATTCTTTGATCTTCATTGGGGAGGTGGCCGAAGGGGAGCCGACGCCTATCTTCAGGGTTTTCATTGCTACCGAGATAAGGCAATGAAAGTCTTTGTGTCGAAGGCCTTAAAGATTTAGAACCTGAAGAAGGAGACCTCGAGGGTGAAGATGTCCACCAGGGTTCCGCTCCGACCGATGACACCACTCCTCTAACCGACACTGCTCCAGCGAAGGAATGAAGCCCCGCCTGTGGTTTTGGATCTTTTTTTTTTTTTGCAATGTATCCAAGTCCGACTATGGTCGGCATTTTGTAAAAGTTTAGCTGATCCATGAAAAGAGAACACCCTTTGACTTTTGTGTTAGAATTGTCGACCCCCCTATTCTTCTTTTTACGCTATCGATACCTAGCTTGCCGAGCCACTAGCTCATCGTGGTCTATTCGCGTTCGTAAGATTTACATGGAATCACACCAGTCCGGCCAGAACGAGGCCTCTTATAGTCTAAGTAGGGACGTTCTGGGATCAATATGCGTTGATTCTTGACCATCGATGTCAGGTTGCTGACGAGCTAAACGGCCTTGTGATTCCAATCTTTTGGCATTGTTTTATTGAGAGACCCTGTGATATGGCCTCGCTAGCATGTTTCATGCACCGTTCCATCGATATGCATTTGGAGCGATACCGTAGGAGTGATCCGATTCTATGCCAGGGACCCTCTTGACCCCAAAGAGCGGTGATCTGGAGGCGTCACAACTGGGTCCAGGGTGTCTAGGGGTGATCTGAAGGTGTCGTGGTCGGGTTCAGGTGTAATACTGGAACTTGGGTTCTGTGCAGGCGCAGGAGTCGGGCGTTGGTGTCAACGCGGGAGTCGGGTTTTGGTGCCGACGTGGGAGTTGGGCTTTGGTGTCGACGCAGGAGTCGGGCTTTGATGCCGACGCGGTAGTCAAGCTTTTGTGCCGACACGGGAGTCGGGCTTTGGTGCCAACGTGGGAGTCGGGCTTTTGTGCCGACGCGGGAGTCGGGCTTTGGTGCCGATGCTAGAGTCGGGCTTTTGTGCCAACACGGTAGTCGGACTTTTGTGCTGACGCCGGAGTCGGGCTTTGGTGCCGATGCGAGAGTCGAGCTTTTGTGTCGACGCGGGAGTCGGGCTTTGGTGCCGACGCGGTAGTCGAGCTTTTGTGCCAACGCGGGAGTCGGGCTTTGGTGCCGACGCGGGAGTCGGGCTTTGGTGCCGATGCGAGAGTTGGGCTTTGGTGCCGATGCGGCAGTCGGGCTTTGGTGCCGATGCGAGAGTCGGGCTTTTGTGCTGACGCAGTAGTTGGGCTTTGGTGCCGACACGGGAGTCGGGCTTTGGTGACATGATCGTAGGACAAAGAGGTAATGCAAAATGATGCGTGAGAAGTGCATTTTCATTTAAATAATTTGAAGGAGTGGAGTATCCGAACCTACAACCATTCAGTTAAGCACGTCACTGGTAGTACCGGCGAAGGTTGTCGGAATTCCAAGTTCGTGGGAGTGGCTTCCCGCCGAGTTCCTCGAGTCGGTAAGCTCCTCAGGGAAGGGCCTCTGCAACCCGGTAGGGCCCCTCCCAATTAGGTGATAACTTCCTCCCTCCGTCGGCCTCGAAACCTCAGCCCTCCGGAGGACCAGGTCCCCGAGACGGAACGTCCGGGGTCTAACGTGGGCATTGTAATACTTTGCCACCCTTTGTCGATAAGCGGCCATCTTGATCCGTGTTCGATCGCGCGTCTCCTCGATGAGATCCAAATTGGCCCTCAGTTGGGCCGAGTTGTCTTCTTCATTGTAGGCTTCCACTCGAGGACTGGGGATCCCGATTTCCACAGGAATGACGGCCTCGGATCCGAAAACCAGACTGAATGGGGTTTCGCCGAAGGGATTTCTCGGGATCGTATGATAGGCCCACAGGACCTGGGGAAGCTCCTCCACCCACCTTCCTTTAAAGTCATCAAGCCGTGTCCGAAGACCTTGTAGAATTGTACGATTAATTGCTTCAGCCGCTCCGTTGGTCTGTGGGTGTCCGACAGAGGTGAATCTCTGAGTGATTCCTAATTCATTACAAAATTCTCTGAAAGGGGCATTATCAAACTGTGGTCGTTATCTGTGATGAGAGTGTTGGGAAGTCCAAAATGGCAGATTATGGACTTCCAAAAGAAAGCTCTCACTCTAGCTTCGGTTATTTTGGCTAGAGCTTCGGCCTCCACCCACTTGGTGAAGTGGTCGATAGCGACTAGCAAAAATCTCCGTTGACTGGAGGCTGGAGGAAATGGTCCCAAAATGTCCATCCCCCATGGGGCGAAGGGCCATGGAGCAGAGATGGGATTCAAGTGAGAAGTGGGCTGCCGCTGGATGTTGGCATGACGTTGGCAGCTGTCGCATTTTCGCACTAATTTGGCCGCGTCTTCCCGCATGGTCAGCCAATAATAGCCTTGACGGAGGGCCTTATATGCTAGGGCTCTGCCCCCAGATGGTTCCCGTAGGCGCCTTCATGAATTTTGCGGAGGATGTAATCGGCCTCAGCGGGACCGACACACTTGAGGAGGGGATACGAGAAGGACCTTTGATACAGGCGTCCATCCATTATTAGGAATTTGGAGGCTCGCCACTTGAGGAGTTTGGCCTTGGAAGGGTCATTGGGGAGGACACCATCAGTGAGATATTGGACATAGGCGTCCATCCAAGAAGGCTCCTGTTCAACTGGCAGGGCCTCCTCCACTTCCTCGATGCTCGGGACTAGCAAATGCTCTACGTAAGTCCTCCCCAAAGTTTCATCGGCCGTGGTGGCCAGGCGGGACAATGCGTCGGCCCGAGCATTCTCTTCCCGGGGAACATAGTTGACGCTAAAATGAGCGAAGGGGAGGGACTCCGACTGGACCTTGTCCAAATATCGGGACATGATAGGATCCCGAGCTTCGTACACCCCCGTGATTTGCCCCGAGATGAGTTGGGAGTTGGTATATGCTCTGAGACACTCCACTTTAAGTTCTTTGGTGAGCCTTATTGCTGCCAACAAGGCTTCGTACTCGGCTTGATTGTTCATGGCGGGAAAGAGGAAACGAAGGGCATACTCAATCATTACACAGTCGGGACCGGCGAGAATGATCCCGGCACTGCTCCCTTGAGAGTTTGACGCCCCGTCCACATGAAGGATCCAATCCCTCCTCGCATCCACGGTCGACGCTTCCGGGGGTTTCGTTGGGGCTTCCCTGGTCTGCTCATCGGTCTAGGTGCACTCAACCAGGAAATCCGCCAAAACTTGGGATTTCATACTCGACCTTGGTTCGAAGGTCAGGTCGAATTGTCTCAACTTGAGTGCCCACTTTGCCAGCCGATCGGAGGTATCATGGGGGATAAGATTGTCCTCAGGGGCTGATCCGTCAGCACTATGATTGAGTGGGCTTGGAAATAAGGCCTGAGACGTTGAGCCGACACTATTAGTGCGAAAATAATTTTTTCGGTTTTGGTGTACCTGGTCTCTGCGTCATGGAGCACTTTGCTGGTGTAATATACTGGCTTCTATGATCCTTCAGTGTCTATCCGAACGAGGACCGAACTGACAGCCTCCTGAGAAGTAGTCAGGTACAAAAAGAGGTTTTCTCCCTCCATCAGTTTCGACAGTAGCGGCGGAGTCGATAGGAAATCCATCAGCTCCTCAAAGGCCTTCTGACAATCATCCGTCCATTCGAAGGTGTTGACTTTTCGCAAGGCTTTGAAGATGGGGAGGCTCCGCTCAGCCGATTTAGATAAGAAGCGGCTCAGAGCTGCTAGTCTTCCGGTCAGGCGTTGGATTTCATTTTTATTCATCGGCGGCCTCATATCTAGGATAGCTTAGATCTTGTCCGGGTCGCCTCTATTCCTCATTGTGTCACCATGAATCCTAGGAATTTGCATGCTGCGATTCCGAAGATACATTTCCGGGGATTCAGCCTCATCTGAAACTGATGAAGGTTGCTGAAGGTCTCCATTAGATAGATAAGTGGTCGCCAGCTCGGATGCTTTTGGTTAGCATGTCATCTACATATACTTCCATGTTACGCCCGATTTGACCCTCGAAGACCTTATTCATCAATCTTTGGTACGTAGCCCCGACATTTTTCAACCCGAAGGGCATGACTTTATAGCAGTAGATCCCCTTTTTGGTCACGAAGAAGGTGGCTTCTTCATCTGAAGGCTCCATTCTGATCTGGTTGTATCCCGAGAATGCATCCATGAAGCTGAGAGTCTCGTGACCGGAATGGCATCCACTAACTGAATGATCCTGGGGAGCGGGAAACTGTCCTTGGGGCAGGCTTTGTTGAGATCAGTGAAGTCGATACACATCCTCTAGCTTCCATTGGCTTTTCGTACCATCACTACGTTGGCCAGCCAATCGGGATAATAGACCTTCCAAATGTGGCCGATGGCGATCAATTTACGGACCTCCTCGTCAACAGCTTCCTGGCGCTCGAGGAAGAAGCTTCTCTTCTTTTGCCGGACCACCCTACAATTAGATTTGATGTTGAGTTTATGAGTAATTACCTCGGGTGGTATACCTGGCATGTTGGTCGGCGCCCATGCAAAAATATCGGCGTTGGCTCGGAGGAACTCGAGGAGCCGACTCCTTTCCTCCTCAGGGAGAGAGGCCCCGATCTGGATGGTTCTCGTTGGGTCCTCTCCTAAGGAAAAAGTCAACAGATGTCCGCCGGTTCCCCCCTCTTCTCGGCCTCTCTTGGATCTGTCACTTCAGAAGTCGGCGAGGGAATTGCGGACTGAAGGCTAGGGGTCGTGTGGTAGCAGAGGGACACCGGCTTCTTTCGCCCCGCATTTCCCCGATTTCGTGAGGAGTAGGGAACCTGACCAGCAACCTCTTTGTCGAGATAATGGCATCCAACATATTTAAACCTGGCCGGCCGAGAATAGCCTTATATGCAAGAGGAACTCTCACCACCAGGAACTTTATGAAGATCGTGCTCTTGGGGTGAAGTTCCAGCCGTGATGGGGAGAGCAATTTCTCCCTCAACTTTCACCGCATCTCCGGTGAAACCAACGAGGGGCGTCGTCACTGGCCGAAGAGAATCCAAAAGCAAGTTCATACAAACAAATGCGTCAAAGTCAGAATATCAGCCGAGCTTCCACTATCAACTAATATTCTCTTTACAAGATGTTTAGCAATTGTCATGGATACAACGACGCTTTCATCATTCGGGTTATCTACCCCCTCTAAATCTCTTTCAGAGAAAGGAATTACAATGTTATCTTGCTCACCCCCCAATATCTTTTTGAGGTGCCCCCTGCTCCCCAGGAGATCATTGCCACAGTTTTCTCAGTTGGGGTGTTGTCAACATTGACTTGCTGAGTGGGTGGTGCCGAAGGGCCTGGTGCCGTTGGATTCCCTCTCTGAACGAACTGACCGAGATGCCCTTGCTGGATGAGCTCCTCTATGGCCTTCTTCAGCTGTCGGCAGTCTTCTGTGTCGTGGCCGTGATCTCGATGGAAACGATAATACAGGTTCTTGTTGCGAGGAACTCCAGGCTTCAGGGGGGTGGGGCGCTTGAGATAGGGCTCACCCTCGATTTCTATAAGAATGTGGGAGATCGGGGCTAACAGAGGGGTGTAACGCTCACCTACGGGGGCAAAAGTCCGTGGCCGATTGTTCGCTCGACGAGGTGGCTTGGGTTTCTTGGTGTGAGGCCCTTCAGACTCTGATCGAATTTGCTTTTTGCTGTGGCCTTCTTCAGTTTCCCACCGAGAGGAGTCGGCCTCATCAGCGCGAATATATTTTGAGCTCGACTCAGCAACTTAGCGTACGAGCTCGGGGGCTTCTTTTCTAATGAATACGCGAAGCGGGAAGGGCGGAGCCCACACTTCAAGGCCAAGATAGCCACCAAGTCGTCAAGATGGTAAACTTCCATTGCCGCCTCCTTGAAGCGGGCGACGAAATCCCGAAGAGTCTCCCCACTCTTCTGTCGGATGGCAAAGAGGCTGTCTGTCACCCGAGGGATCCGTCGGCTTGCGTCGAAGTGAGCGAGAAAAGACTTCTCCAGCTGTCTAAATGAACTGATACTATGAGGAGGTAGACGAGAATACCAAGCCCTCGCAGCCTTTCGTAGGGTGGCTGGGAAAGCAATGCATAGAAGAGTGTCGATGCTCCCTGGACCTGCATGTGCACCTTATAGCTTTCCAAGTGATCTAGGGGATCGGTAGTGCCGTCATAAGGATCCAGCTGAGGAAGGCAAAATCGGGAAGGGTTGGGTTCTTCCATGATCTACCTTGTCAGTGGGGGGCGACTATCATATTTTGCCTTCGATTGATCGGTCAGTCGTTGGCCGAGCTCCTCTAAATGTCGGTAGCGCTCCTCCCATCGCCTTTCTGGGCGGAGGTGGATCCTCTCGCCTGTGGACTCCTCTCCTGACGAGATAGATAGGGAACGGAAGGACGGGCGGTGTCGACGGGCTATACCCTTCCCCGGGGCCTTGTCCCGAGATCACCGGGAAGAGGGACTGTCAGGAGATCTCCTTCTAGTGGGAACGTCTCGACGGCGGTGAGCCTTCCGTCGAGATTGTCCTCCACGGGTAGATTGTTGGCTGGGCTGCGCTGCAACTTCTTCCAAGGAGTGGGGTGGCGGCAGAGGTTGAGCGGCCACCGACTGTTGTTGGAGTTCCCGAATCACCGCGGCAAGGGACCGCACCTCCTGAGCGAGGGCGGTGACCCTATCACCTTGGCAAGGTGGTGAGGGATGAATTGGTGGGAGGGCCTCCGGCTGCTCGGCCCTCGCTGGCTGCCCCCCAGCCAGGCTGGTGGAAGCTTCTTGAGCACGAGTCACCACCATCTCTTCCTCGAGTAAGGAGGGAGTAAGAGCTTGGTCACTTTCTCCCCTACACGCCTTGCTACTCACAATCTCCCCCCTTCCTGGCGCGCCAATCTATTGCCGTCAAATCTCCTTTGATGAGCGTTACGTGGGCAGAAATTCTTGCGGGCCTTTGAGGGAACGGCGAGACCTCTTCCTTCACTCGGGAACCTGCAAGGAAATCCCCGGACCGATGGCTCCGGCGGGGACCCTCCGATGCCCAAGTTAGTGATTTGGGGAACATGGATGGATATAGTTATAATGATAGGATAGAGCATGAGCCCCCTACCTTAAGTGCTGGAGGCCTTTTATACCCGTTAGAGAACCCCTCTTACCCTCCGTCTGTCGTGGTCAAGTCTCCTTCAGACGGTTGTTAATTTCTGGTCTTCAACGTGCCACAAAGTATGGGTCATGGGACTGATCATGGGGCCGTGCCCGTTGTTAGCGGCACCAGGAGGAAGCACATCCACCGCGCGCATAGTCGGGCGTGCTCGTGGTGATGTGGTTCGCCCTTCTCGAGGGAAGTGGACCACGTAGCTCGAACGTGGATGGTTGCCACCGGAGGCCGACGCCGAGACCGATGCCGATGCTGGCACCGAAGCCGGCCGGGGCTGACACTGAAGCCGACGCCGACACCGTGATCAAGGCCTAGGCTGGCTGCGGCCAACACGGAGGTCGAGGTAGGACGTGGCTGACGCAGAGGTCGAGATGGGCCGTGGCCAACACGGAGGTCAAGATGGGCCGTGGCCGACGCCGACATCGTGACCAAGGCCTAGGCTGGCTGCGGCCGACACGGAGGTTGAGATGGGCCGTGGCCGACGTCGACACCGTGACCAATGCCTAGACTGGCTGCGACCGACACGAAGGTCGAGGTAGGTCGTGGCCGACGCGGAGGTCGAGATGGGTCGTGGCCGACATGGAGGTCGGGATGGGCCATGGCCGATGCCGACACCGTGACCGAGGCCTAGACTAGCTGCGGCCGATACGGAGGTCAAGATGGGATGTGGCCGACACAGAGGTCGGGATGGGCCGTGGTCGATGCCGACACCATGACCAAGGCCTAGACTGGCTGCGGCTGACACGAAGGTCGAGATGGGCCGTAGCCGACATGGAGGTCGGGATGGGCCGTGGCCGATGCCGACACCATTACCAAGGCCTAGACTGACTACGGCCGACATGGAGGTCGAGATGGGCTATGGCCGACACGGAGGTCGGGATGGGCCGTGGCCGACCCCGACACCGTGACCAAGGCCTAGACTGGCTGCGGCCGACATGGAGGTCGAGATGGGCCATGTTGAGCCCAATCGCCAAGGAGTTGGCTCGCTTGTTCTTTGACTCGATTGGCTATATCAGATGCCCCCCCATCCCTGAGCTGGTGTCACCATCCAAGCGAAAGGGACATCGTCATCTGCGCATCCCAACCGTCGGATTCGCCTCGAGGTCAGGGAGCAGTCTGGGATCCCCAAGATATCAGCGATCATCATTAAGCCGTCAAATCACTGGCATCGATATATTCTGATTGGTCGGGGGTCCCATCTATTGCGTGCCCGGAGTGTCGTCGCAGAGTCCTCCTCAATGGATAGCATCCGCGTGGCAGGCGCATCGGGCAGGACGATTTTGAAGATGTCGATAAAAATTTTATAAGTAAGAACGTGCCCTAGCTTCGATTTCACCTACCGTGCAGAGCCTCTTCCCCTTCCAGCTTGAGAGCTCCTCCAACTCCTTCTTTTTCCTCTGTCCAGGTTAGTTCCCCATGCCTTCACGGTCGTCTTCTTCTTATTCGTCTCTCGGTCTTCCACAAACCATACCTCTCCGACCCCTAGGGCCATGGTCAAGGAATTGGCTGTTAGGAGTCCGTCAGCAGCTGTAACCCCACCTCCTAGGGCAGCTCCGTCTTCTAGGGAGAGCAGCGGTTTCCCTGAGGGGACCGCCTCCACTGTCACTTCCGCTGACCTTGCGTTCTTTAGGGCAGCCTATAAAATACCCAAAGAGGTGCGACTGATCGCACCGGGCCCCAACGACAGGGTAACCTCTCCCCCTCGGGGGATAGCCCTTTATGAGGAATTTTTTAAAGCCGGTCTTCGTCTTCCTCTTCACCCTTTCATCATCAATCTCCTCGATAGATACGAGTTGGTCCCAGCTCAACTAGTCCCTAATTCCATCAGGGCCATTTGTGCCTTCTTGGTGTTGACTCGCCTCCAAAGTCTCCCGAGTAACGTTTCCCTCTTTCGCAGCCTGTATACCATTCGAGCTCAATCTGGCTGGTGGCTATTTGCCCCCCGGCCGGGTAGGGCCCTTAGGCTAGGTCTCCCTTCATCCATAAAGGGGTGGAAATTCCGGTTCTTCTTTGCCGAAGTGGAGGGGATACGGAAGGAATGGGGTACACCCAATACTGAGGCTAACAAGAACATCTCGGTAGTACTGAGAGACCAAGAAGCCTTCAATCTTCTCCTGGCAATTGAACTCCCATCATACCGAGAGATTTTGTCGGAGGACTACCTCCGACACGCCGGCATTGCCCCTGATGACGGTGAGGGCCTCTTTAAAGATGACATTTTCCTTTCGATCCCTTCTCTCCTTTCTTTTCTTTTTCTCTTTTTTTTAAAATTTTATAGCACATTCGTTTTCATGTAGCTATGAAGATCAACATCCCGGCCGGGGCCTTTCACAAAGCCGCCCTTAAGAAGAGAGGAGGGCAAAATGATGAAGCCGAGGGGTCGAGAAAAAGGCCTCGATCCTAATCACCACCTACCCCCCGGGACGTCCCCAAGCTTCCTACTCCATCGCCCCCTCCTTGTCGATCCCCGATGCAATCATCGCCACGGCCTCCACGACGGTCGCCTACTCCGTTGCCGCCGTGGTGATCTCCTGTACCGCTGCCCCCGTCGGAGTCTGCTGACCAGACTGCGGGTATGCTGCCCGAGGAGTCAAGGGCTCATGCCAGTCAGTCGATCGAGCGCCCGGATCCATCGACTATCGAGCCGGCCCCAAGGGATGATCCTCAGGCTAGTAGAGAGGCATCGGTTGATAAGAGGCAGAAGGTCGTCGTTAGCTACGAGGCCCACAACGCCACATCCGAGCCCATAGGGGATAGGATGGGACCGGTTTTCTTGCGGCCGTCTCTTATGAACCACTCCCACCTCACCGAGAAGCTACTGTCGGCGGCATCTACTCCTGCGATTCGGGAGGAGATAATCCAGACCAACTCCCGAATCCTCTTCAAAGATGGTCGGACAGCCATGCTCCGAGTAAGCAGCCGTTTACCTTCTAATTCTGTTCGTTTTCCATGTACCTACTTTAGGTAACTAACATTAGCTGGGATGTGTAGATGGTAAACATCTTCAACCATGCCCAATCCCTTGTCGCCAGTGGGGAGGGTCGACTCGATCGCTACCGACGAGAAGCCTTTGAGTACCGAGATTGAGCTACGAAAGCTAAAGACGCTCTCAAGCTGGCTCAGGCTGGAGAAGCGGAGAGGCTCGAAATAGTCCGGTCCCAAGCGTAGGCCAAAATGATAGCAGCGCAACAACAGATGCGCAAGGCCCTCGAGCGCGCTCTCACCGCCGAGGGAAAGTTAATGGCCGCCGAGGCGGAATTGGCCGACGTCAAGACCCAGCTCGAAGTGGTGAAATCTGAGCTGAGATCCTCCGAAGAGAAAACGAAAATCGCTGAGGAAGTGGCCCGCCTGGCTGACATCAAAACTGCTGAGGCCACGGAGGCAGTGAAAGCCGCCGATAAGAGGGCAGTCGAGGCCGAAACTGCGGCTCGGGCCACTGTGGAGAACATGGCTGAGGTGGCGGGGAAAGCTATGAAAAACTACCAGAACTCTCCAGTCTTTGCCAATGAGGTGGTCGAGGCAGGGAAGAAAGCAGTGGAGAACTATCGGAACTCTCCAGCTTTAGCCAATGAGGTGGCCGAGGTGGGGAAGAAAGCCGTGGAGAACTACAGGAATTCTTTGATCTTCATTGAGGAGGTGGCCGAAGCGGGAGCCGATGCTTATCTTCAGGATTTTCATTGCTACCGAGATAAGGCAATGAAAGTCTTTGGTGTCGAAGGCCTTAAAGATTTAGAACCTGAAGAAGGAGACCTCGAGGGTGAAGATGTCCACCAGGGTTCGCTCCGACCGATGACACCACTCCTCTAACCGACACTGCTCCAGCGAAGGAATGAAGCCCCGCCTGTGGTTTTGGATCTTTTTTTTTTTTTTGCAATGTATCCAAGTCCGACTATGGTCGGCATTTTGTAAAAGTTTAGCTGATCCATGAAAAGAGAACACCCTTTGACTTTTGTGTTAGAATTGTCGACCCCCCTATTCTTCTTTTTACGCTATCGATACCCAGCTTGCCGAGCCGCTAGCTCATCGTGGTCTATTCACGTTCGTAAGATTTACATGGAATCACACCAGTCCGGCCAGAACGAGGCCTCTTATAGTCTAAGTAGGGACGTTCTGGGATCAATATCCGTTGATTCTTGACCATCGATGTCAGGTTGTTGACGAGCTAAACGGCCTTGTGATTCCAATCTTTTGGCATTGTTTTATTGAGAGACCCTGTGATATGGCCTCGCCAGCATGTTTCATGCACCGTTCCGTCGATATGCATTTGGAGCGATACCGTAGGAGTGATCCGATTCTGTGCGAGGGACCCTCTTGACCCCAAAGAGCGGTGATCTGGGGGCATCACAACCGGGTCCAGGGTGTCTAGGGGTGATCTGAAGGTGTCGTGGTCGGGTTCAGGGTGTAATACTAGAACTTGGGTTCTGTGCAGGCGCAAGAGTCGGGCTTTGGTGTCGACGCGGGAGTCGGGTTTTGGTGTCGATGCGGGAGTCGGGCTTTGGTTTCGACGCAGGAGTCGGGCTTTGGTGCCGACGCGGTAGTCAAGCTTTTGTGCCGACACGAGAGTCGGGCTTTGGTGCCAATGTGGGAGTCGGGCTTTGTGCCGACGCGGGAGTCAGGCTTTGGTGCCGATGCGAGAGTCGGGCTTTTGTGCCAACACGGTAGTCGGACTTTTGTGCCGACGCCGGAGTCGGGCTTTGGTGCCGATGCGAGAGTCGGGCTTTTGTGCCGACGTGGGAGTCGGGCTTTGGTGCCGATGCGGTAGTCGAGCTTTGGTGCCAACGCGGGAGTCGGGCTTTGGTGCCGATGCGAGAGTTAGGCTTTGGTGCCGATGCGGCAGTCGGGCTTTGGTGCCGACGCCAGAGTCGGGCTTTTGTGCCGATGCAGTAGTTGGGATTTGGTGCTGACGCGGAAGTCGGGCTTTGGTGACATGATCGTAGGACAAAGAGGTAATGCGAAATGATGCGTGAGAAGTGCATTTTCATTTAAATAATTTGAAGGAGTGGAGTATCCGAACCTACAACCATTCAGTTAAGCACGTCACTGGTAGGCGAAGGTTGTCGGAATTCCAAGTTCGTGGGAGTGGCTTCCCGCCGAGTTCCTCGAGTCGGTAAGCTCCTCGGGGAAGGGCCTCTGCAACCCGGTAGGGCCCCTCCCAATTAGGTGATAACTTCCCTCCCTCCGTCAGCCTCGAAACCTCAGCCCTCCGGAGGACCAGGTCCCCGAGACGGAACGTCCGGGGTCTAACGTGGGCGTTGTAATACTTTCCGCCCTTTGTCGATAAGCGGCCATCTTGATCCGTGTTCGGTCGCATGTCTCCTCGATGAGATCCAAATTGGCCCTCAGTTGGGCCGAGTTGTCTTCTTCATTGTAGGCTTCCACTCGAGGACTGGGGATCCCGATTTCCACAGGAATGACGGCCTCGGATCCGAAAACCAGACTGAATGGGGTTTCGCCGAAGGGATTTCTCGGGATCGTATGATAGGCCCACAGGACCTGGGGAAGCTCCTCCACCCACCTTCCTTTAAAGTCATCAAGCCGTGTCCGAAGACCTTGTAGAATTGTACGATTAATTGCTTCAGCCGCTCCGTTGGTCTGTGGGTGTCCGACAGAGGTGAATCTCTGAGTGATTCCTAATTCATTACAAAATTCTCTGAAAGGGGCATTATCAAATGTCGGTCGTTATCTGTGATGAGAGTGTTGGGAAGTCCAAAACGGCAGATTATGGACTTCCAAAAGAAAGCTCTCACTCTAGCTTCGGTTATTTTGGCTAGAGCTTCGGCCTCCACCCTCTTGGTGAAGTGGTCGATAGCGACTAGCAAAAATCTCCGTTGACTGGAGGCTGGAGGAAATGGTCCCAAAATGTCCATCCCCCATGGGGCGAAGGGCCATGGAGCAGAGATGGGATTCAAGTGAGAAGTGGGCTGCCGCTCGATGTTGGCGTGACGTTGGCAGCTATCGCATTTTCGCACCAATTCGGCCGCGTCTTCCCGCATGGTTAGCCAATAATAGCCTTGACGAAGGGCCTTATATGCTAGGGCTATGCCCCCCAGATGGTTCCCATAGGCGCCTTCATGAATTTTGCGGAGGATGTAATCGGCCTCAGCGGGACCGACACACTTGAGGAGGGGATACGAGAAGGACCTTCGATACAGGCGTCCATCCATTATTAGGAATTTGGAGGCTCGCCACTTGAGGAGTTTGGCCTTGGAAGGGTCATTGGGGAGTACACCATCAGTGAGATATTGGACATAGGCGTCTATCCAAGAAGGCTCCTGTTCAACTGGCAGGGCCTCCTCCGCCACCTCGATGCTCGGGACTAGCAAATGCTCTACGTAAGTCCTCCCCAAAGTTTCATCGGCCGTGGTGGCCAGGCGGGACAACGCGTCGGCCTGAGCATTCTCTTCCCGGGGAACATAGCTGACACTAAAATGGGCGAAGGGGAGGGACTCCGACTGGACCTTGTCCAAATATCGGGACATGATAGGATCCCGAGCTTCGTACACTCCCGTGATTTGCCCCGAGATGAGTTGGGAGTCGGTATATGCTCTGAGACACTCCACTTTAAGTTCTTTGGTGAGCCTTATCGCTGCCAACAAGGCTTCGTACTCGGCTTGATTGTTCGTGGCGGGAAAGAGGAAACGAAGGGCATACTCAATCATTACACAGTCGGGACCGGCGAGAATGATCCCGGCACCGCTCCCTTGAGAGTTTGATGCCCCGTCCACATGAAGGATCCAATCCCTCCTCGCATCCGCGGTCGACGCTTCCGGGGGTTTCGTCGGGGCTTCCCTGGTCTGCTCATCGGTCTAGGTGCACTCAACTAGGAAATCCGCTAAAACTTGGGATTTCATACTCGACCTTGGTTCGAAGGTCAGGTCGAATTCTCTCAACTTGAGTGCCCACTTTGCCAGCCGACTGGAGAAATAAGGGCGGGATAAGATTGTCCTCAGGGGTTGATCCATCAGCACTATGATTGAGTGGGCTTGGAAATAAGGCCTGAGACGTTGAGCCGACACTATTAGTGCGAAAATAATTTTTTCGATTTTGGTGTACCTGGTCTCCACGTCATGGAGCACTTTGCTGGTGTAATATACTGGCTTCTATGATCCTTCAGTGTCTATCTGAATGAGGACCGAACTGACAGCCTCCTGAGAAGCGGTCAGGTACAAAAAGAGGTTTTCTCCCTCCATCAGTTTCGACAGTAGCGGCGGATTCGATAGGAAATCCTTCAGCTCCTCAAAGACCTTCTGGCAATCATCCATCCATTCGAAGGTGTTGACTTTTCGCAAGGCTTTGAAGAAGGGGAGGCTCCGCTCAGCCGATTTAGATAAGAAGCGGCTCAGAGCTGCTAGTCTTCCGGTCAGGCACTGGATTTCATTTTTATTCACCGGCGGCCTCATATCTAGGATAGCTTAGATCTTGTCCGGGTTTGCCTCTATTCCTCATTGTGTCACCATGAATCCTAGGAATTTGCCTGCTGCGATTCCGAAGACACATTTCCGGGGATTTAGCCTCATCTGAAATTGACGAAGGTTGCTGAAGGTCTCCATTAGATCAGATAAGTGGTCGCCAGCTCGGATGCTTTTGGTTAGTATGTCATCTACATATACTTCCATGTTACGCCCGATTTGACCCTTGAAGACCTTATTCATCAATCTTTGGTATGTAGCCCCGGCATTTTTCAACCGAAGGGCATGACTTTATAGCAGTAGATCCCCTTTTCGATCACGAAGGAGGTGGCTTCTTCATCTGAAGGCTCCATTCTGATCTGGTTGTATCCCGAGAATGCATCCATGAAGCTGAGAGTCTCGTGACCGGAAGTGGCATCCACTAACTGAACGATCCTGGGGAGCGGGAAACTGTCCTTGGGGCAGGCTTTGTTGAGATCAGTGAAGTCGACACACATCCTCCAGCTTCCATTGGCTTTTCGTACCATCACTACGTTGGCCAGCCAATCGGGATAATAGACCTTCCGAATGTGGCCGGTGGCGATCAGTTTACGGACCTCCTCGTCAACAGCTTCCTAGCGCTCGGGGGCGAAGCTTCTCTTCTTTTGCCGGACCACCCTACAATTAGATTTGATGTTGAGTTTATGAGTAATTACCTTGGGTGTTATACCTGGCATGTCGGTCAGCACCCATGCAAAAATATCGGCGTTGGCTCAGAGGAACTCGAGGAGCCGACTCCTTTCCTCCTCAGGGAGAGAGGCCCCGATATGGATGGTTCTCGTTGGGTCCTCTCCTAAGGGAAAAGTCAACAGATGTCCCGCCGGTTCCCCCCTCTTCTCGGCCTCTCTTGGATCTGTCACTTCAGAAGTCGGCAAGGGAATTGCGGACTGAAGGCTAGGGGTCGTGTGGTAGCAGAGGGACACCGGGCTTCTTTCGCCCCGCATTTCCCCGATTCCGTGAGGAGTAGGGAACCTGACCAGCAACCTCTTTGTCGAGATAATGGCATCCAGCATATTTAAACCTGGCTGGCCGAGAATAGCGTTATATGCAAGAGGAACTCTAACCACCAGGAACTTTATGAAGATCGTGCTCTTGTGGGGTGAAGTTCCAGCCGTGATGGGGAGAGCAATTTCTCACTCAACTTTCACCGCATCTCGGTGAAACCAACGAGGAGCGTCGTCACTGGCCGAAGAGAATCCAAAAGCAAGTTCATACAAACAAATGCGTCATACGTCAGAATATCAGCCGAGCTTCCACTATCAACTAATATTCTCTTTACAAGATGTTTAGCAATTGTCATGGATACAACGACGCTTTCATCATTCGGGTTATCTACCCCCTCTAAATCTCTTTCAGAGAAAGGAATTACAATGTTATCTCGCTCACCCCCCCGATATCTTTTTGAGGTGCCCCCCGCTCCCCAGGAGATCATTGCCATAGTTTTCCCAGTTGGGATGTTGTCAACATTGACTTGCTGAGTGGGTGGTGCCGAAGGGCCTGGTGCCGTTGGATTCCCTCTCTGAACGAACTGACCAAGATGCCCTTGCTGGATGAGCTCCTCTATGGCCTTCTTCAGATGTCGGCAGTCTTCTGTGTCGTGGCCATGATCTCGATGGAAACGACAATACAGGTTCTTGTTGCGAGGAACTCCAGGTGTTGGCCCAGATGGCAACCCAAGAGGGGGGGGGGTGAATTGGGTTCTTAAAAAATTTAAGACTTTTTGAAATGTTTTAAACAGATTAACTCAAGATGTGCAAGTGAGAGAAATTAACTTAAGCAATGCACAAACAGAAATATAAGAGAGATAGAGTGAGAGACAAATGAGCACGGCAAACACAAGGTTTTATAGTGGTTCGGCGCTACTAGCACCTACGTCCACTCCCAAGATTCACTTGGGTCCACACTATAATCTCCCTAGATTACAGCCGAGTTGTTTTACAAGCTCACAACTCAAACTTGTTATTTTTCTGGGATCACAACGAATCCAGCTGGTTTTACACGGGCTTACCAGCACAAAACCCTACTCGTTGTTTTAACGGGGTCACAACGAACCCAAACGTAAGCTATCCCAAGCTTACAACGAGGTACACCTACCTCCACTGATTCAATCCACTTTGAATCAGTACCCAAGAAAATAAATCAGAGTTTTAAATACAAACAACTCCTCTAGAGCAGAATAAACAAAATAAAGCTTAGGTTTAGAAGAGCCTGATTAAATATGCTTGAATGCAGGCTTGGCTTCTTTGCTTCTCTTCTCCAACTCCTTTGAAGTGTGGAATCAGGCCTCAGCACAGATTCTCCTAGCTTTGGGGCTTTTGGATGTTGGTTGAAGCTTTTCTTCTTTTTCTTCTAGGTTGGAAGATCTTGATTTGCTCTTGGTTGCTTTGGGATCTCCTCTTGAACTTTTTGTAGATTATAACTCAGGAGCACACGAATCTCTCACTTTGATTTCACTCCTTTTGACTCTCTTTTCTTGACTCAAATGATTTTTCCAATAAAGCTCTGTTTTTCCCTCTTTTTGAAAGATTTTTTTTTTCTCTTTTTGACCTCTTGTTGATTGCTTTTATTTGAAAAGAGCTCCTCTATTATAGATTCTGCAAAAATATATCCGTTAGAAAACAGAAAAATAGCCGTTATTTGAAAATCTTACCGTTGGGGCTGATGTGTCATCGTAAAAAATCGCGCCCAGATTTCGCGGAGTCGACTCGAGCACTGTGGGAGTCGGCTCGAAGTCGATTACTAAAAATAGAAACATTTTAAACGTTAGAGGGTCGACTCGCGAAAAACCAAAGTGTCGGCTCCTGACAGTCGGGAGTCGACTCGAAGAAAATGGGGAGTCGACTCGAGAAGTGCTCAAAAAACATGGTTTCTGTTGTTTGAGCGGAGTCGACTCGCACAGTCCGGAGTCGGCTCGCACAGAGTCAGGGGTCGACTCTTGAAATCCAAGGGTCGACTCGAGAAAATCAGAAATCTCTGTTACTTACAGGAGTCGACTCTGAAACTCTAGAGTCGGCTCCGGAACGTATCAAAAATCAGATATTTTTCTGATTGACTTTGAAATTCGTCCCAGAATAATTTTAAAATATTTTGACTTGAATACAATTAAATATGACATTAAGCATGGATTCAAGACATGTTTCAAGAAATCATGATTGAAATATAACATGTAAAAATTCCTTTTTGAAATCTTTAAATATAGAGCTTGAAACTTCTTTTTCAAATTGATTCAAAACTCAGTGAATTTAAACATTGAGAGTCCATTGCTTTCATTTTGAATAAGCTCAAGGTTTTTGATAATAAACTCATTATTTCCTTTAAAATACTCATGGCTTTTGGAAATCATCAAAATCAATAAAGTTGGGGTAAATATAATTTCAAATTTCTCAACAATCTCCCCCTTTTTGATGATGACAAAAACATTGAGTATATGCATGTTTGTATTGAAAAATTTTGATACCAAAATCAATTTTTATGTTCATTGAGAGGCTCCCCCTAAATGAGATAGCTCCCCCTATGAAACTCAATTTTGTAATTCATTCAAAATTTTCAATTGTTAAGTTCAAGCAAATAATTTTTCCCTTTTCAAACATTAAGCATAATGATACCTTGGTTATCTCTCCCTTTTACTTAGATTAACTCTCCTCCTTTAATATTCAAATTATCTCTCCCTCTTTCAAAATTAAAATTTTAACTTTAATTGTATTGAAAGCATATACGATTAACTAAAATCTCTCCCCCTTTTTTGTAATCAACAAAAAGGTTAGGAAGATTAACTACTTATAAATATCATTCTTCTTTTATCATTCAAATTATCAATTGAGGATAATCATTCAAGATATTCAAGGATACTTATAATTGAAATGCATCAAACTTTCTCATTACTTCAAAATGATATTACATGAAAATGTAAACATGCTCATTACATTGAAAGTAAACTTGACTTCATTACATCAAAATGAGATTACATTAAAAATATCAAAAGTTTCTTCTTGTAATCCTATTCAAGTGATCAACTATCTGCTTCATTCCTTCACATTGAAGTCTAACATAATCTTTAAGCTTATTATCAACAAAAGTACAAGCAGTTGTAATTTATCCTGAAGCTCGGCGTTGCACTGGGAATAGGTCTCTGAGTCACCGCAGATATCCTTAAGTTCTCCAAAAATATTCTTCAAGTCTTCACTTAAGGAGCTGGTGGATGAACTAAGAGTAGATTCAATCGATGCAACCCGATCACTAAGTGAATACAAGGCTTCTTTCAAATTCATAAACTTTTCATCAAATTCATTTTTCAGTCTATTTCATGCTCACTTATCTCAGATTTGAATAAGGATCTAAGCTGATCTAACTGCACATCAGAAAAGCTAACAGATGATAAAGTAGAAGACTGAGCAGGAGCAAGAGCAGGAGCAGGAGTAGAATCAGGAACATAAGCAGGGGCTGGAACAGAATCTGGAACAGAAGAGCTCTGAGGAGGCTCAGGTGATGAATGTCTCACTGAAGGTCTGGGGGCCTCAGCATCTATAGCTCTGTCCTCTGCAATATTCTTCCTCTCCCAACTTCCATTCCTCTTAACAAACCCCATTCGATGAATAGTAGCCAAAGAGTAAAAATCAGTATGCCTTAATTCCTTTTTCGGCTCACTATCACCAAATGCAATCCCTTGGCTTTGAAATAGCTTCGTTAGAACCATGCCATAGGGCAAACTTGACTTCTTCTTCCCACCACAATCAGCAATGTACCAAATGATCATCCGAGGCAGATTAATAGGCTTCCCAGAAACACAGCATCCATAATAAAAATATCTCTCTCAGATACATAGTCGAATCTGCCGTCTTGGGAAACAAAATTCTACTGCAGATGTTGTGAAGTAATCTTAGCTCCAAAGGCAATTGACTTGCAAAACTTCTTCAAATCCCTCAAAATTTCTGTTCAATAGTCTTGTGAGGGCTGGCGATCTATCCTCTGGGGCAAAGTGGATGGTCCAGACAGGGGTAAATTAACAATCTAGATAGAATAGTGGCAGTGATGTTCAGTCCAATGCCTCTCACTACGCTCACTAAACCATCATCTCCTCTGTCAAATTCTTGTAAAACTCCTTAACTAGAGCAGGGTACGTGGGACAGTCCAGTGAACACATTTCTCAAATCCCATCTCAATCAACTGTCTACCTATTATAAAGCCTTCATTCTCAAATAACTCAAAATCAACCTTTCTACCTGTTGTGACAACTCTACTGGCAAGATGATCTACCTGAAGAGTGGTAGCTGGAGCAGGAGAATCACTCGGAGAAGGGGTAGAGGATGAATCCGGAGACGGCTCGCGGACGGGTCGTCGAACGGTCCGTTTCCTCTTCAATCCGGCGCCACTACTGCTAGCTCCACGGGTTTTGGGTGCCATAGATCTCGATGGAGTGAATAATCAGAGGTTTTTGGAGTTTTGGAGGGTTTGGGAAAGCTTTGGAAAGGATTTGGAATGATTTGAAATGATTGAATGTCCGTGGGTCGACTCGTGCCCTAGATAATCAACCTGGGACCACGTCGAGTCGACTCGCGCAAAGCGTGGAGTCGGCTCCCGACTAGTCACAGAGCACGGACCCGAAATCGAGTCGACTCGCGCAGAGCGGGGGTCGGCTCCTGAGTTTCAGCAGAAACAGGAGTCGACTCCGATACTGTCCGAGTCGGCTCCGAGACCATTTCAGAGAAAAAAAAGATTAAGATTCAGAGAATCTGAAATGAGTCCGGAATTTGATCTTTGAGTATGATTAAAAATCATGGATTTTGAGAGATCAAATTGATATGAGTTCTAGATAAAATTTCCTTAAGATTTTGAGAAATTGAAAGAACTCTAGATATATTTCCTTAGGGTTTCAAAATCTATTCCAAAAGGATTACAAATTCCTAACTCTCCTCTAAGATAACAAAATCTTTCTTCGCTTAAAGGTTTTGTAAAGATGTCAGCTAATTGTTCTTCAGTGTTTACATAATCAAACAAATTTCATCATTAGCTACATGTTCTCTTATAAAATGATATCTAATTTCTATGTGTTTTGTCCTTGAGTGTTGAATTGGATTTTTAGTTAAATTGATTGCGCTTGTATTATCACATTTTATGGGTGTCTTATTAAGTGTGATACCATAGTCTTCAAGTTGTCGCTTAATCCATAGGATTTGCGCACAGCAACTTCCAGCTGCTACATATTCAGCTTCAGTAGTTGATAATGCAACTGAATTTTGCTTTTTGCTAAACCATGAGATTAAGTTACTTCCTAAGAATTGGCATGCACCACTTGTGCTTTTTCTATCTAATTTACATCCAGCATAATCAGAATCTGAGTATGCAATTAGGTTTAATGTTGAGTCTCTAGAATACCATAAACCTACATTTTTTGTTCCATTTAGATATCTTAAATTCTTTTAACAGCTATTAAATGTGATTCTTTAGGTTCAGATTGAAATCTAGCACATAAACATACAGAAAACATAATATCTGGTCTACTTGCTGTTAAATAAAGAAGGGATCCGATATACCTCGATAATACTTTTGATCAACCTTTTTACCTTCTTCATCTTTGTCCAGCTTGCATGAAGGACTCATTGGAGTTCCGAGGGGTTTCATTGTTTCCATACCAAACTTTTTGAGTAGTTCTCTTGTGTATTTGGTTTGGTTGATAAAGATTCCCTCCTTGCATTGTTTGATTTGGAGTCCAAGGAAGAAGTTGAGTTCTCCCATCATGCTCATCTCGAATTCTCCCTGCATCAACTTTGCAAATTCTTGACAAAGAGAATCGTTAGTAGCACCAAAAATAATGTCATCTACGTATATTTGTACTACAAGTAAATCTTTACTTTTTCTTTTCAAAAATAATGTTTTATCAACATTTCCTCTTGTAAAATCATTTTCAATTAAGAATTTACTTAACCTATCATACCAAGCTCTAGGTGCTTGTTTCAAACCATATAAAGCTTTGTGCAATTTAAAAACGTGATTTGAAAATTCGTGATCTTCAAAACCTGGTGGTTGTTCTACATAAACTTCTTCATTTATAAATCCATTTAAAAATGCGCTTTTAACATCCATTTGAAATAAGTTAAAATTCATATGACATGCAAATGCAAGTAAAAGTCTAATGGCTTCTAATCTAGCTACTGGTGCAAAGGTTTCATCAAAATCAATACCTTCCTCTTGATTATATCCTTTAGCAACTAATCTAGCTTTGTTTCTAATTACTATGCCATTTTCATCTAGTTTATTTCTATATCCATTTTGATCCTATTACTGAATGATTTTTAGGTCTTTCAACTAAAGTCCAACATTATTTCTAGTAAATTGATTTAATTCTTCTTGCATTGCTAACATCCAATTATTATCTTTTTCAGCTTCTTCTATAGTTTTAGGTTCAATTTGTGATACAAATGCAAGATGATTACTAATATTTCTCATATATGATCTAGTTCTTATTCCTTGAGATGGATCACCTATAATCAATTCCTTGGGATGACTATGAGCATATCTCCAGTCTCTTGGAAGATCTATATCATTATGATCAATATTGACATCATCGTCCTTATGTGAATCATCATCTTTAGCTTCTTGCTCATGATCTGAAGATACTTCAATATTAAGTTTTTCAAGATCTTTTTCAATTATGTTTGTATCTTCCTCATCATCAAGCTTTTCAGAACTAGATGCTAAAGACTCATCGAAAACTATATGAATGGATTCTTCAACTACTAAGGTTTTCTTGTTAAATACTATAAGCTTTACTAGTTGTTGAATAACCTAGAAAATTCCTTCATCAGATTTAGCATCAAATTTTCCTAAGTTGTTTTTACCATTATTATGAATGAAACATTTACATCCAAATGCATGAAAGTATTTTATATTTGGTTTTCTTTCATTCCATAATTCATAAGGTGTTTTCTTTAAGATTGGTCTTATTAGGGCTCTATTTAAGATGTAACATGCTGTGTTAATTGCTTCCGCCCAAAAGTACTTTGGTAGGTTACTTTCGCATAGCATGGTACGGGCCATGTCTTCTAGAGTCCTATTTTTTCTTTCAACTACACCATTTTGCTGTGGAGTCCTAGGGGCTGAAAAATTATGATTAATTCCATTTTCAGTGCAAAAACTTTCAAATAAGTGATTTTCAAATTCAGTTCCATGATCACTTCTTAGAGATACTATGGTAGTGTTTTTCTCATTTGTGACTTTCTTGAAGAATTTCAGAATATCGAGAAAGTCTCATCTTTGTGAGCTAAAAACATTACCCAAGTATATCTAGAATAATCATCTACAATCACTAGACCATATTTCTTTCCTCCTAGACTTGTGGTTCTAGTTGGTCCAAAAAGGTCCATGTGAAGTAGCTCTAATGCCTAGAAGTTGAAACAACATTTTTAGATTTGAAAGAACTTCTAGTTTGTTTTCCAAATTGACATGCATCACATATTTTGTTATTTTCAAAATCTAGTTTAGGTAAACCTTTAACTAAATCCATTTTAATTAATTTTGAAATAAGGTGTGTGCTTGCATGACCTAATCTACGATGCCACAACCAACTAATTTCATTTATGTTAGCATTGTCAGCAATTAAGCAATGATCACTCAAAGATAATTTTTCTAGATCAACTAAGTAAACATTGCCATGTCTATAACCAGTAAAACAATGCTATCATCAATAGAATTAGTTACAGTGCAAATAGAAGATTTAAATGAAACATTAAAGTTTTTATCACATAATTGGCTTATACTAATTAGATTATGCTTCAAACCATCAACATAAAGTACATTATCAATAAATATAGATGGAGTTATGCGAACTTTACCAAGGCCCATAATTTGACCTTTACCGTTATCGCCAAACGTCACAACTCCACCTTTCTTTTCTTCCAGGGTGATGAATTCATCTTTGTCACCCGTCATATGTCTTGAGCAGCCACTATCAAGGTACCACTTTTTCTTTGATCTTTTGGCTACAAGACATTCCTGCAACATAATTTAAACTTTATGTTTAGGTACCCAAGCTTTCTTGGGTCCTTCATGGTTAGTAGCAATAAAAATTGTTCCTTTCGGAACCCATATTTTCTTTCCTTTAACATTTAATTTTTCATTATTACTTATTGTTTTGCATTCAAAAGATTTATGTCCTTTTTGATTACATTTAAAACAAGTAATATTACTTTGGTTAGCTTTTACAAAAATATTTTTCAATGATTTTTGTTTTCTTAATGTGTTATACCCTAAACCTGCTTTGTCAAAAACTGCTTTTTGACTATCTAAAATCATATTAGTTTAGTTGAGCTTAGAGTAAATTTCTCAACAATGTCTTTATACTTTTTAACATCTTTCTTTAGAAAATCATTTTCATTAGAGATTGATTCTTTTTCTTTAATTAGATTTTCATTTTCAGATTTTATCAAATCAATCTTATGAACACAATCATTCTTTTCATTAAGAAGTGTTTCCATTTATCTTTTAAATCTTTAACTACAAGATTTAATTCATTTTTCTTTAATTAAATTTAAGTTTTCAGTTTTCAAAGATTTGTGTTTCTTTTTCAAAGCTTTGAAATCAATCATCAATTCATTGAAAGCTTCAAACATTTCATCAAATGTAAATTCATCATCGGGGGTTTCGGTACTTACCTCATTCGTTGTCGTCCGCCATGAAGCAGATATTGCAACTTCTTTTGTTCTTCTTCTTCGGAAGAAGACTCTTCACTCAGTCCAAGTTGCCATGTAGGCCTTTTTCTTTTTCTTATAGGCCTTCTTAAGTAAAGGACAATCATATCTAAAGTGCCCTGGCTTTTTACACTCATAACATACTAAGGGCTCTTTCTCTTTTCCTTTTCCTTTCTTTCCTTTTCTTTTTCTCCTTCATTTTTGCAAATTTCTTTTTATGGAAGGGCCTTTTTTCATAAACTTTCTGAATTTTTTGCCAAGAGAGCAGTTCATCATCATCATCATCTTCATCATTGCTGCTGCTCTCTTCCATTTCTGCAGTCTTGAGGGCATGTTTCTTCTTTTTGTTCCTCCTCAACATGCTGCTTCATTGAAGCTCGTGGGTCATTAGGATCCTAGAAGCTCCTCTAAAGGTAATGCATTGAGGTCCTTTGCTTCTTGGATGCAGTGACTTTCGCTTCCCACGTCTTGGTAGTGACCTAAGAATTTTGCGCACAAGCTCAGCATTAGAATAAATTTTCCAAGACTTTTTAAACCATTCACAATATCAGTGAATCTAGTGAACATGCATGTGATGGTTTCAGTTTGTTCCATTGTAAATAATTCATATTTATGAACCAAAATATTTATCTTTGATTCTTTTACTTGGTTTGTTCCTTCATGTGTTATTTCCAACCTATCCCAAATTTCTTTTGCGGAATTACATGTTGAGATTCGGTTGAATTCATTAGAGTCTAAGGAACAATATAAAATGTTAATGGCTTTAGCATTTAGTTGTGCCATTCTCCTATCATTATCATTCCAATCCCTTTCGGGCTTAGGAACAATAGTGCCATCTATTACGTGTGGGTGTACTAGGTCCATTTATTATTACTCCCCACAATTCATAGTCAGAAGCTTGAATGAATATTCTCATTCTAGCTTTCCAATATGAATAGTTGGTTCCATTAAATAAAGGAGGTCTATTCGTAGAATGACCTTCAGCAAAACATGAACCACTTTGTGTTGCCATAAGGATCTTTAGCCCTTGATCGTGAGATCAAATTCTAAATGAGCACTTGCTCTGATACCAATTGTTGGCCCAGATGGCAACCCAAGAGGGGGGGGGGTGAATTGGGTTCTTAAAAATTTAAGACTTTTTGAAATTTTAAATTGATTAACTCAAGATGTGCAAGTGAGAGAAATTAACTTAAGCAATGCACAAACAAAATATAAGAGAGATAGAGTGAGAGACAAATGAGCACGGCAAACACAAGGTTTTATAGTGGTTCGGTGCAACCAACACCTACGTCCACTCCCAAGATTCACTTGGGTCCACACTATAATCTCCCTAGATTACAGCCGAGTTGTTTTACAAGCTCACAACTCAAACTTGTTGTTTTTCCGGGATCACAACGAACCCAGCTGGTTTTACACGGGCTTACCAGCACAAAACCCTACTCGTTGTTTTAACGGGGTCACAACGAACCCAAAACGTAAGCTATCCCAAGCTTACAACGAGGTACACCTACCTCCACTGATTCAATCCACTGATTGAATCAGTACCCAAGAAAATAAATCAGAGTTTTAAATACAAACAGCTCCTCTAGAGCAGAATAAACAAAATAAAGCTTAGGTTTAGAAAGCCTGATTAAATATGCTTGAATGCAGGCTTGGCTTCTTTGCTTCTCTTCTCCAACTCCTTTGAAGTGTGAAATCAGGCCTCAGCACAGATTCTCCTAGCTTTGGGGCTTTTGGATGTTGGTTGAAGCTTTTCTTCTTTTTCTTCTAGGTTGGAAGATCTTGATTTGCTCTTGGTTGCTTTGGGATCTCCTCTTGAACTTTTTGTAGATTATAACTCAGGAGCACACGAATCTCTCGCTTTGATTTCACTCCTTTTGAATCTCTTTTCTTGACTCAAATGATTTTTCCAATAAAGCTCTGTTTTTCCCTCTTTTTGAAAGATTTCTTTTCTCTCTTTTTCACCTCTTGTTGATTGCTTTTATTTGAAAAGAGCTCCTCTATTATAGATTCTGCAAAAATATATCCGTTAGAAATACAGAAATATAGCCGTTATTTGAAAATCTTACCGTTGGGGCTGATGTGTCATCGTAAAAAATCGCGCCCAGATTTCGCGGAGTCGACTCGAGCACTGTGGGAGTCGGCTCGAAGTCGATTACTAAAAATAGAAACATTTTAAACGTTAGAGGGTCGACTCGTGAAAAACTAAAGTGTCGGCTCCTGACAGTCGGGAGTCGACTCGAAGAAAATAGGGAGTCGACTCGAGAAGCGCTCAAAAAATATGGTTTCTGTTGTTTGAGCGGAGTCGACTCGCACAGTCCGGAGTCGGCTCGCACAGAGTCAGGGGTCGACTCTTGAAATTTGAAGGGTCGACTCGAGAAAATCAGAAATCTCAGTTACTTACAGGAGTCGACTCTGAAACTCTAGAGTCGGCTCCGGAACGTATCAAAAATCAGATATTTTTCTGATTGACTTTGAAATTCATCCCAGAATAATTTTAAATAATATTTTGACTTGAATACAATAAATATGACATTAAGCATGGATTCAAGACATGTTTCAAGAAATCAATGATTGAAATATAACATGTAAAAATTCCTTTTTGAAATCTTTAAATATAGAGCTTGAAACTTCTTTTTCAAATTGATTCAAAACACAGTGAATTTAAACATTGAGAGTCCATTGCATTCATTTTGAATAAGCTCAAGGTTTTTGATTAATAAACTCATTATTTCCTTTAAAATACTCATGGCTTTTGGAAATCATCAAAATCAATAAAGTTGGGGTAAATACAATTTCCCAAATTTCTCAACACCAGGCTTCAGGGGGGTGGGGCGCTTGAGATAGGGCTCACCCTCGATTTCTATAAGAATGTGGAAGATCGGGGCTAACAGAGGGGTGTAACGCTCACCTACGGGGGCAAAAGTCGTGGCCGATTGTTCGCTCGATGAGGTGGCTTGGGTTTCTTGGTGTGAGGCCCTCCAGACTCTGATCGAATTTGCTTTTTGCTGGGGCCTTCTTCAGTTTCCCGCCGAGAGGAGTCGGCCTCATCAGCATGAATATATTTCTGAGCTCGACTCAGCAACTCAGCGTACGAGCTCGGGGGCTTCTTGTCTAATGAATACGCGAAGCGGGAAGGACGGAGCCCATGCTTCAAGGCCAATGTAGCCACCAAGTCATCAAGATGGTAAACTTCCATCGCCGCCTCCTTGAAGCGGGCGACGAAATCCCGAAGAGTCTCCCCACTCTTCTGTCGGATGGCAAAGAGGCTGTCTGCCACTTGAGGGATCCATCGGCTTGCATCGAAGTAAGCGAGAAAAGACTTCTCCAGCTGTCTGAATGAACTGATACTATGAGGAGGTAGACGAGAATACCAAGCCCTCGCAGCCTTTCGTAGGGTGGCTGGGAAAGCAATGCATAGAAGAGTGTCCGATGCTCCCTGGACCTGCATGTGCACCTTATAGCTTTCCGAGTGATCTAGGGGATCGGTAGTGCCGTCATAAGGATCCAGCTGAGGAAGGCGAAATCGGAAAGGGTTGGGTTCTTCCATGATCTGCCTTGTCAGTGGGGGGCGACTGTCATATTTTGCCTTCGACTGATCGGTCAGTCATTGGCCGAGCTCCTCTAAATGTCGGTAGCGCTCCTCCCGTCGCCTTTCTGCGCGGAGGTGGATCATCTCGCCTGTGGACTCCTCTCCTGACGAGGTAGATAGGGAACGGGAGGACGGGCGGTGTCGACGGGCTATACCCTTCCCGGGGCCTTGTCCCGAGATCACCGGGAAGAGGGACTGTCAGGAGATCTCCTTCCAGTGGGAACGTCTCGACAGCGGTGAGCCTTCCGTCGAGATTGTCCTCCATGGGTAGATTGTTGGCTTGGCTGCGCCGCAACTTCTTCCAAGGAGTGGGGTGGCGGCAGAGGTTGAGCGGCCACCGACTGTTGTTGGAGTTCCCGAATCACCGCGGCAAGGGACCGCACCTCCTGAGCGAGGGCGGTGACCCTATCACCTTGGTAAGGTGGTGAGAGATGAATTGGCGGGAGGGCCTCCAGCTGCTCGGCCCTCGCTGGCTGCCCCCCAGCCAGGCTGGTGGAAGCTTCTTGAGCGCGAGTCACCACCATCTCTTCCTCGAGTAAGGAGGGAGTGAGAGCTTGGTCACTTTCTCCCCTACACGCCTTGCTACTCACGATCTCCCCCTTCCTGGCGCGCCAATCTGTTGCCGTCAATCTCCTTTGATGAGCGTTACGTGGGCAGAAATTCTTGCGGGCCTTTGAGGGAACGGCGAGACCTCTTTCTTCGCTCGGGAACCTGCAAGGAAAGCCCCGGACCGGTGGCTCCGGCGGGGACCCTCCGATGCCCAAGTTAGTGATTTGGGGAACAGGGATGGATATAGTTGTAATGATAGGATAGAGCATGAGCCCCCTACCTTAAGTGCTGGAGGCATTTTATACCCGTTAGAGAACCCCTCTTACCCTCCGTCTGTCGTAGTCAAGTCTCCTTCAGATGGTTGTTAATTACTGGTCTTCAACGTGCTACAAAGTACGGGTCATGGGACTAATCATGGGGCCATGCCCGTTGTTAGCGGCGCCAGGAGGAAGCACGTCCACCGCGCGCATATTCGGGCGTGCTCGTGGTGATGTGGTTCGCTCTTCTCGAGGGAAGTGACCACGTAGCTCGAACGTGGATGGTTGCCGCCGGAGGCCAATGCCGAGACCGATGCCGATGATGGACCGAAGCCGGCGCCGGGGCTGACACTGAAGCCGATGCCGACACCGTGACCAAGGCCTAGGCTGGCTACGGCCAACATGGAGGTCGAGGTAGGACGTGGCTGACGCAGAGGTCGAGATGGGCCGTGGCCAACATGAAGGTCGAGATGGTCCATGGCCAACACCGATATCGTGACCAAGGCCTAGGCTGACTGCGGCCGACATGGAGGTTGAGATGGGCCGTGGCCGACGTCGACACCGTGACCAATGCCTAGACTGGCTGCGGCCGACACAAAGGTCGAGGTGGGTCGTGGCCGACGCGGAGGTCGAGATGGGCCGTGGCCGACACGGAGGTCGGGATGGGCCGTGGCCGATGCCGATACCGTGACCAAGGCCTAGACTGGCTGCGGCCGATACGGAGGTCGAGATGGACTGTGGCCGACACAGAGGTCGGGATGGGCCGTGGTCGATGTCGACACCGTAACCAAGGCCTAGACTGGCTGTGGCCGATACGGAGGTCAAGATGGGCCATGACCGACACGAAGGTCGGGATGGGCCGTGGTCGATACCGACACCGTGACCAAGGCCTAGACTGGCTGCGGCTGACACGGAGGTCGAGATGGGCAGTGTTGAGCCTAATGGACAAAGAGTTGGCTCGCGTGTTCTTTGATCCGATCAGCCATATCAATTTCATTCTTTAATTTTCCATAAATTGTTCGAGAACAATTTGGTTTTTAAATTTTTTAATTTTTTGGCTCCTTTGTAATTTCCACCAATTCTAGTGTCGTTTTTGAAAGCATTTGTTGCCGCATGACAACAACCGGGGAGCTTCCCCCTACCTTCCTCTCCTCCGTTTGCTCCGGCAATCCTCTCCCTCTTTCTTGTTCACTCCGTCGCCCCTCTCGCCAGCTTCCCTGATCGATCCACCAGGGAGACTTCCGTGGAGGGGGGGAAAGCCTGGAAGGGGGCCCCGAAGCGAATGAAAGGAAAGTTGGAGGGATCCATCGGAGCGAATAGGAAGAAAGCCAATGGGAGGGGGTGGCTTCCGAAGCAAACGAAGG
This sequence comes from Calamus simplicifolius, assembly GCA_900491605.1. Lineage (NCBI taxonomy): Eukaryota > Viridiplantae > Streptophyta > Magnoliopsida > Arecales > Arecaceae > Calamus > Calamus simplicifolius. Next base: position 796,846 of record UESW01004255.1, read on the forward strand.
AAGGGAAAGCCGGGGGAAGGTCCGTCGGAGGGAAGGGGGGCTGGGTTGCCGAAGGGAACGTGAGGCGGGAGCGTCGGAGCAAATGTGGAAAGGGGCTGCCGAAGCAAACGGAGGGAAAGCCGGAAGGGGGTCCGTCGGAACGAACGGACAAGGGAGGGCGCTGAAGCGAATAGGAGATAAAGGGAGAGGGGCGAGGGTTTAAGAATAGTTTAAAAAATTAAAAATTTTAAGGGTGTAGAAAGCAATTTTTACGGTGCAAACTGAAGCTCCCAGCAATAGCTTTCATAGTATTATAGCATTATAGCTATCAGAACATTATGTGTGTCCTTTCAAAAAAAAAAATTAATTAAAAGAAACTTTCAATAATTAACTTTTTAATCCAGATATTCAATTAAGAGTGACTTCCAACAATTGAACTACTCAATCAAGATATTAACCCCCCATACCCCCTCCCCCGGCCCCTCCCCACCAATAAGTTAGATTATTTAAAGTAGCACTTAATTGTCAAATCCAAAAAGGATTCTTAAATTTTATTAGGGAGAAACTTCACAAAAATACTGTTATACTGAAAAAAACAACTTACCTAACCCATCCATCAAAGAATAGCTAAATTTAAAAAGACTCCACCAAAATACTAACAAAAATAGTCTAAAGGTTCCTTTTCAGAGACAACATTTAAGGGAGCTTCTATTTTGACCGCTAATAGTACATAGGAGCCCCCACGCCAAAGCCAAAAAAAAAATGGCCGTTTTACCCCTAAAATATTTTGATCAAAATAACCCTATCTACTAAATAGCCCTCCCTCAGGAGCCCCCCCCCCCCCCCCCAAACAGCCCCCGACCCCCAAACAGCCCCCAAAAGCTCCTGCTACCTTCGTCCCGCCTCCCTTGCTCCGGATCTTCATTGGATCGTCGATTGAAATGATATAAGGTTGAAATCAAGCAATGGACAAGTATTAAATTTATGAAGGTGCTACGGTCGCAAAGGTTAGTGCCTGCGATCCACCGTCAAATTTTTTTTTTTACGGTTCATGCGTTGTTCGGCCACACAGGTCCGAACAACTTTAATATGCTCGGCCCTGGTAGGCCGAACATATTACTTCGGTTGGCCCTGGTGGGCCAAACAGAAGAGTTATGTTCGGCCCACAAGGGCCGAACAGAAGCAATCTTTCTTCTGTTCGGAAGAAAGATTGCTTCTGTTCGGCCCTGTGTGGCCGAACAGAATATTTATTCTCTATTTTTTTTATTAATTATGATTAGGGTTTAAAATTATTATTTAATCATGCAGGACGATGCTTCGTCCGAATGCAGCGTGATTGGCTCCGATTGTGTGATGGATTACACAAATGAATTTACAACTTACGAGGTAAAATTTAATTGCATTTATTTTTGTATTATTTGACTGAGCAATGTTTAAAATTGTCTACCAATATAAAACTATTTATTTTATAGATATTCAAAAGTAGAGAAGAAATGTGTAATTGGTGTCGGGAAGTCGGAAAGAGGAATGGATTTGTTGTTATTATCAAAAAATCCGATTCGGGCAGCAATGTTAAGAAACCAAGAGTTGTTTTTTCTTACGAGAGGAGCGGTACTTGCAAAAGTAAACACATCAAGGAAAAGGGATCAAAGACCAGGTCCAGTGGCATTAAGAAGTGTGGATATCCTTTTGCTTTAAGAGGAAAGAAATTGGACACTGCAGATGATTGGATGTTAATAGTCATTTGCAGTGTGCACAATCATCCAGCTGCAAAGCATCTCGAGGGTCACTCATATGCGGGACGATTATCTAAGCAGGAGACTAAAATGCTAGTGGAGATGTCCAAGAGTTTGGTTCGGCCTAAGACATTTTATCTACTTTGAAGTAAAGGGATGCCCTCAATGTTACGACAATTAAGACAATCTACAATGCAAGGCAGAAGTGTAAGGCTGTAGAGATTGCTGGGAGATCTCAGATGCAACATCTTCTTGGTAAATTATCTGAGTGTAATTACATTGAGTGGCATAGGACTTGTATCAAGTCTGATGCTGTGCGTGACTTGTTTTGGGCACACCCTGGCAGTATAGACTTGTTACGTGCATTTCCTCGTGTGTTGATAATGGACTGCACTTACAAGACAATAGATATCGTCTTCCTCTCTTAGAGATTATCGGGTGATATCAACCGACCTGACATTTTCTATTGCTTTTGTGTATATGGACTCTGAGCGAGAAGATAACTATACATGGGTATTAGAGAGATTGCGCAGTGTCATGGGCGATGATGCTATGCCTGAGGTGATAGTCACAGATAGAGACTTGGCTCTATTGAATGTAATTAGAGGGTATTTCCTACGGCAACACATTTGCTATGTAGATGGCATATTAGTAGGAATGTTTTGGTCCAGTGCAAAAGGTTATTTGAAACAAAAGAGAAATGGGATAAGTTTATAATGACTTGGAATTTACTTGTGTTGTCCATCACAGAAGATGAGTTTAATGATCACTGGATAAAACTCTAGAGAAAGTTTAGTACCTACTCAGATGCTTTACGGTATGTGTTAGAAACTTGGCTGAGCAAGTACAAGGAAAGATTTGTTGCAGCATGGACGGACACATGTAGGCACTACGGGAATTTGATAACTAATAGGTATCACAAGGAATTGATAAATTTCAGAAATTTATAATTTAATTACGCAATTGTTATCTTCCTTTTATTAAATTTTAGTTACTTTTATAGGGCTAAAAGTGCACATGCAAGGCTGAAAAGATAGCTTGGATCAAGCCAAGGGAATTTCGAATCATCTTGGACAAAAATACATAGTTTAATTGAGTTACAGCATAGTGACATTAAAGCCTCATTTGATAAGAGTTTGACGGTCGTGCAACACGACTTCAAGCCTTATGAATTCAAAAAACTGCGAGGTTTCATTTCTATAAGTGCATTAAATCAGATCCTCGCTCAAGCGAACCGAGCCAATTCAGTTGGTATTGATGATTCAGTTTGTGGGTGTGCTATTCGGCGCACACATGGTTTACCATGCGGCCACGAGATTGCACGGTTCAGGATGGAAGGTTGGCCAATTCCCTTGGATTGCATAGATCCTCATTGGAGAAAACTTGATATGATGCCGGCTTCAAATGTGCAAAGTATTCAGCTGAGCTGTGAACTAGAGTTGGATATAATTGCTCGAAAATTCAAACAGTTAGATGGGTCTTCGCAATTGCAGATGTTAAGAAAATTGAAAGAGATTGCTAGCCCAGAAAGTACTTCTCTTGAAGAACCTGCCAAAAGGATCACTCGTTCAGTTGGTCGCGGCCGTGCTTCATTGAAGGTTGATACATCTACCCGTCGTGATCCTTCTGCCTTTGAGTTGATTCTTTTAGGACAAGATAGTTATTCTTCTGGTACGGGCACTCCACCAGCGACGCAATTGCCAAAGAGGCAGCCAAGGAAGAAGGTAAGAAGTATTTCTTTCACTAAGTAAGGGGATCGTGCCGATATGTGCCGCACGCGTGCCGGTACATGCCGGACCCATGCCGGTACGTACCGGACCCATGCCGGTACGTGCCGGCACATGCCGGCATCTTCCGGACCCCGTGCCGGATGCGTGCCGGTTGGTGCCGGCACATGCGGCAACTTTCGAACCCCATGCAGGTATGTGCCGGATGCGTGCCGGCAACTTTCGGACCCCTGCCGGATGCATGCCGGTATGTGCTGGCATATGCCAGCAACTTTCAGACCCGTTCCATTTGTTATTACAAAGAGAATGTTTATGTTACCATCTAATTCATTCGTTATTGGTTTGCAGGTTTCTCGTCAGCGAACCCGGTCATATAATAAGCCAAAAATCTATATTGATCAAATTCCAGATGGGTTGAGGCCGTTCATCCAACATATCAAGGATGTTAAAGCTGACGGCAACTGCGGATTTAGAGCAATCGCTGACTTGCTGGGATTTGAAGAGGAGGATTGGCTCCGTATTAGGAAAGATTTATTGAATGAGTTGCAATGTCATTCAGAGCACTATCATGCTTTATTTGTTGTCGAAGGGAGGTTTGAGGAGATTGAGCATGCATTATCATTTTTGATAATGATCCACCTTTTGACTGGTGGATGACTATGACGGATATGGGGCACGTTATAGCATCCCGCTATAATGTTGTCCTATACCACCTCTCCTTGCAACAATGTCTTACATTCCTACCTCTACGATCGGTGCCTCTTCCTTCTTTATCCCGTAAAGATATTGCAGTGGCATTTGTTAATGGCAATCATTTTGTTGAGGTATTAATTGAACAACTCTTAATCATGCTTAAGTGACTAATAATTTATTATGTTTACTAATTTATATATTTTGCAGGTGTTTCTGTTACCGGGTCATCCTGTTCCCCCAATAGCAAGCAATTGACAGAAACATCATTTACCCTGTGCTTCCGGATGAGCTTCTTCATATGAATCTAGGATTCACCTGTTCAGACGAACGATCTCATCGGATGTCATTATTAGTGAGACTATTGAGTTGTAGATGTCCTTTTGATTGCAACAATCAATTTTGTATAATGTATGACATATTTATATTAATTCAAAAGATTTTCATTCAAATTGAGCCGAAAGGAAGAAAATTTTTATTCAAATTTCAATGTCTTTTACAAAAAGATGCACTATGTGCTAAAAGATACAAAATACAAAAGGTACATCAGGGATCCCCACCATGCCGTTGTTGACGCCTGTACTACTGTGGCGATGCATGACTAGGGCCAGGAACATCAGGCTGAACATGCTGCACCATAGAGATATGCTGACCCTACAACACATGTGCCATCTGCGATATGACATCGTACATGTGCGTCCCCTGTGATGCAGCAGCCTCCTCCCGATCCATATTAAGTATTCCAGTGCAAAGGCCAAGTGCATCTGCAATACGCCGGCCTAGCACGTCAGCATCAACATCATCGGGACATGATCGGGAGTAGATACTGCATCGGCTCTCCGGAGGGTGAACAGCCAGATGCGTGATTCGAGAATACCACTCCAAAAATCCCGATACGCAATCTGAGGGTCGGGTCACCGGATGGCTCCTGCTAGCTGGGCTCAGTAGGTGATCCTCCCACCTCTCCCATAACTGCTCATAGAAAACATACTGGATGCGGTACGAAGCTGCTGTCGATCCTCTGCTAGCTCGCTCAGGGGCTAATGGCGCACGGGGGATCGTCTGTATCCTGCCGAACTGTCGTAAAACCCTTTCAAGATGATAGGGTTCTACAACACCCATGCACTTCAGGCATCCACTGAAGAATGCAATATCAAGGAATGGACGATCATCCCGAATAAGACGATGGGGATCCCAAACTACCTGCAATATATTAAATCATAATAAGTTTGATAATGTATGACAAATTATATAAATACACAAGTGCATGGTCACACAAGTGCATGGATGTCGTAGGGTACATACCTCATCTACCCTCAGTACGTCCAATGACTCGCGTAGAATCACCAAATGATCCATCGTAGAACGGGGTGGAGTGCCGGGAGTCCATCGGTGTACGCGAGGCCTAGCAGTCTAGGGCTGGATGAGGAGTGAGAAAGGGAAAATGCTCATAAATCCATGCATGGAGAAGCGTCATATATCCACTGATCTGTCTAACGGATGCCCTAGATGCAATCCCTAACTGCCGATATAAATGAGCCAAGGCACCCGCACCCCAGGCATATGTGCTCACTCTATCCAAATGACGTAGCAGAGCAAGATAAGCTATAGGCACCCTCGTCCCGCTCTTATCGACAAAAAGTGTACACCCCAACAAAAAAAGCAAATACGCTCGTGCCGCACACTCTATCCTACGGCAGCTATCTCTATATGATACATTATGGAAATGACTCTTCAGCCACTCTAACCTCACAGACTGACCGCGGACATATATAACCTCCTGACGCGCATCATCCCATGATACATCCAATAGCTGCACTAGTAGGTCCTCAGCATCCCGATCACTCATCCTATATATAGACAAGGATATTGAGGCACCCATGACACTAATCCCTAATATGGCGGCAACATCATCTAACATGATTGTCATCTCACCAAAGGGAATATGGAAGGTGTTCGTCTTGGGCTGCCATCTCTCTACAAAGCCCGAGACAAGAATCTTATCGGCGAACCGATAAGAGCAATGCACTAGCTCTAGAAGACCCGAATGTTGAACTATATCCCTAAATCTCCTATTCGATTCCCCTGATACCCACCACTGCCACTCACCGACTTTGGCAGCATGGCTCATGCACTTCAGTGGAGTCTGTTCCTATGAAATATAAATGGATAACATGAATAACACATAACAGCATCGAAATAATACATTAAATAAAATACGGTAGAACAATGAACAAATACCTGTTGCCTCCAGATGGAGGCTGCAATATGTGTCCTGAAACTCCTAAGTACAGACTCATCCTCAGGACCACCTGGACAAGGACCATCCGCCTCATCATCATCAACATCCATAGCTGGGATGTCCTCACCTGCTGTCTCATCTGGGGGCGATGGTGCAACAAGATCCTCAGGAACCTGAGGAACCTTAGGAACATCAATAACCTCATGCGCCTGGGTTCTACGTCTCCTGGCAGACGCTGTGGGTCTAACTCGTGAGGAGCCAGTATCCATATCTGAAACATTGCAATATTCATTAGTAAAATAAAAATATATCAAAATAATATATTTTTATTAAAAATATATTATAATAGAAATTCCCCAAATAGAATTTCCCCAAAGGGAGGCATGGGTCTTGCTTCAAGAGGAGAGAGGTGTGGGCATAGAGTAAGGAATAGGGGTTTGAAGAGGAATGGCGATGGCCTGATTTTCTATGCCTTGCCTTATCATTGACCATGCCCCATCGGAGCCCTGCTCCAATTTTTTGCCACTATTTTTTCTTTTTTTTTTTCTTTTTTGATATTATCTTTAAAAATACACTTTAATAAATCTTGAATATATTTGCAAGTTTGATTCAAATCATCAATATTACTGAAAAAAAGAAAAAATAGCTAGAAAATTTTGGATATTGTATTAATAGGTTTCGGGTTGCGTTTAAAGTAGAGAGAATATATACTGACTACATTCTGGTCTTGAATATAAGTTTTTGATTTTTCCTGAACTTGATCAAAACTCGAAAAGAGTAAAATTGCCATCTCTAGGTTTGAACCTCTTCCACTAAAATATTGTTTATACCTTTTCACGTACATAAGATCCCTTAGCGCCTTTCATTTTCCCCTTCTCATGGTTTTTAATGCATTTTTGTTTTATTTAGGGGTAAGGATCTCAAATAGGTCGAGTCAACTTCGGGCCAATCCAAGATCCAACCCAATTCCAACTTGATTAAATTTTACTTGATCTATATTTAATTAAAGATTCATAGGTTGGGTCATGTTTGTAAATTGAACTTGATCTAAATTTCAGACCTTGTATATTTTGACCAACTCAACTCGAACTCAATTTATTCTGACTCATAATTTTAATTATATAAATATTATTATTTTTACACTAATTATCTTTATAAATTTTTGAATGAACTCTAATTTAAACTAATTTTTCTTTCTAACTTAACAATTAGATCTCCTTTCATCTTTTTTTTGTTCAATTATATCTAAATATTTATATTTTATTATTTATTTGATGAATTTTTATTTATAATAAGCATATGAATAAATATGTTAAATATTATAATTTATAAACACGAAAATATTTATTTACTAAGATAGAATTAAAAATGTTTAAGAAAAAATTATTTTTAATTAATTTTTTAGTCTCATTTAAATTGTTTAATTGATTTATATTTGATTATTAATTACTAGATTTTAACTATAAAGTAATAGTTAAATACAAACATGACTCAATCTTGCCTTGCTCAAACTTCAACATTGTGAGTTGGACTTGTAATATACTTGACCCTAAATAAACCTAAATAACCATCGAATCTAAATTTTTTTTCCACAAATCTAACCCGATGTAATAAGTAAATAATTTGTGTTCGAATCCAAAATCATGATTTAAATATAAAATCAAATCAAATTAAGATCAAGCATGATTCAATTCGGCCTGACTCATTTAAAAGCCAGCTAATATGTTTTTTTCTTTGAAATTATGGCGTGAGAAAGTTTGGCTTAAAAAGACTAGGCTAAAATCAAGGGCACCATTCTAACTTAGGTCACCTATAATGATCCCTTTTACTAAACTCATAATTTCATTTTTTTTTTTTGGATACAATCGGGCGATCACACAAGTCTCGTGTGAATCAGCCCAGAAAGGTCAGAGTACACAATTTGAAGAAATAAAGTAGGACAGGGGTCGCCTGGCTTCCATATCTACGGTCCAGTATGCTGCGCCACTAAAGTAGCCACCCAATCCGCTGCCGAATTAGCTTCGCGATAAATATGACGGATCTGGGTACAATCAACCTCCCGAAGGATAGTCCAAATATCCGTAAGAATCGGATTCGCAGGGCCAAAAGGGCAATTCTCCTTCTGCAGCCATGAAATGACCGATGTGGAATCACCCTCAATCAAAAGCCTCCTTGTATGAAGAATCCGAGCAGCATAAGAAATACCCGCCCAAGTCCCATAAAGCTCGAACATGGGGACAGAGGAATCGGGAGTACCAAAACCTTCAGCAGCCAACACGTCACCTTGATGACCTTGGATGACAAAAGCAGAACCAGCAACTCTATGGCGGACACTCCCATCAAAGTTGATTTTGACAAACCCTGGAGGAGGGGCTCCCAGGAGAAGAAAACCGTATGCCGGTTCGCTGCCGAAGCAGCAGGAGATCCCCAGAGACCAGAGGAAACAAAACCAACACGGGCACAATCCGCCACCAGAGATCTAATTTTCCTTACTATCCTGAGTATAGAGATAGAATCATCTGTGAAAATAAGCTGATTTCTGGACAGCCAAATCTGATAATTACTTTTTCAAATTTTAACATAAGTTATTTACAAGATGTTAAATTATTGTCCTTGTCCTTTCTTTGATCTTAAATGATCCATACTTTTGGATTGAAAACAAAAGTGAAAAAATGAAGCGATATTTTTAAAATAAGAGTTGTTCCTTTTTTTTTTTTTGAGAAAAAGTGAGGGACGATCTGATCTCCCACTAAATTTTATAGATATCAAAAATATTTATAAGGTGGATAAGAAAGAAATGAAAGAAAGAGAATTAAAATTCTAGAATTAAAGTCCATCCATTTTTTTAGAATAAAAATTATCCAGTAAAGAAAAGATAGCTGTAATTTTGTGATGGATGGAATTTATTAAGGACTATTTTATTAAGAAAGATTCTAGAGTTGTTCATAGAGATTGGCACTAGGTCGTGCCGCCCATGAGCCGGCATGGCTCGTCACGATCCGGGCCGTGCTTAGCATTACACGATGCTGTAGTCGTACCGTATTGGGCTCGAAAAATTTAGCTCACCGACCTGACACAGCCCGCCAAAAAGAGAGGAGGAGAGGACCAAGGCGGCCCTTCTCCTGGGCGGGAACCACCGGTTCGACTCCCGCATTGGTCCAGGCCCGGCGGCATACTTGTCGCCTTGCCGGGCCTAGGAGGTGGCCGGTGATCTCCACCGGCGCTGGACGAGCATTCGATGGGGGACCGAACGTGGGAGAGAAGAGGAGAGGGCCAAGGCAGGCGGCTCTTCTCTTGGGCGGGAGCCGATGCCTATCCCTGCTCTTGGGCGGTTCGGCTCCCGCATTGGTCCAGGCTCAGCAGGGTGCCTGCTGCCTTGCCGGGCCTAGAAGGCGGCCGACGACCCTCACCGGAGCCGAGCGAGCGTCCGATGGAGGACTGGGCATGGGAGAGAGGAGGAGAGGGCCAAGGTGGCCCTTCTCCTGGGCGGAAGCTGAACCGACTCCCGCATTGGTCCAGGCCCGACGGCGTGCCTGTTGCCTTGTCGGGCCTAGGAGGCGGCCGGCGACCCCCACAATGATGGTCCGACCGGCCGGTGGTGATCGATTGTGCTACCGGCATAGTAATGGCGTCGCGGAAGAACGAAAGAGAAAGATAGAAAGAGAGAGGGAGAGGAAGGCTGCAATGGCGGCTGGCTCTAGGCCGATCGCCGACGGCCAAGTAGCCCCGAGGAGAGGCCGGCGGCGACCCTGGCCGCCTGCACGAGCAGCCCTGGTTCGGATGAACCAGGGGAACGGGAAAGAAAGAAAGAAATATTAGGGAACCATCTGGGCCTCTAGCATCCGAACCAGGGGAATGGGAAAGAAAGAAAAAAATATTAGGGAACCATCTGGGCCTCTGGCATGGCCCTGATGGGCCATGCTTGGCCCAGCATGGCACGTAAGCCATGTGCCGTACCAGATCGATTTTTTTTTTCCTGATGGGCTATGCCTGGCATGACCCATCTGAAGGTGCAGTCTGGTAGGCCTAGGCCATGCCGTGCCAGATATGGCCCAATGCTCACCTCTAGTTGTTCTCCAACCATACATGTAGGTCATGACCCGTTGATCCCAGCACTTTCTCTCCTTAATCGGCACTTTCTTCTTTTCTATTCAAATCAAAATTTAATAACATTGATAAGCAGTTTACTCTCATCAAAACAATCAGTAAGAGTCTTAAGTATAAATCTTAAGAGTAGGCATCTAGGAAATAAGTGATTCATTTACTCCTAATTAGCTTGACATAATATACAACCTAAATTTACTCTTTTTTCTTCACTAGAACATCATCGAAGGACTAACAAAAAGAATATCTTTATCTTTTTATGGCAAATACTTTTTAAATAAAATTATAGAAAGAATATTTAATATTTTGATAGTTAATAAATCAATAAAAAAAAAGTTTATAGAGAACCTATCATCCCTGTAAAGCTTCTATACCAGAATGGCCTATGATAGGGATGAATGGATAAAAGAAAGACTTTAAAATTGTTCAAGTTGTAAGGATTCGCCAAGTGAAAGTGAATTGAGCAGATGAACCCTCTATTTACCCTCCATTGATTTTCTCTAATTCTCCATGCTGAGAAAATGAGGAATTACTTCTTCATATCCTTGAACAAGTGGGTTAGAGGAATAGGAGTGATTTAATCATCTAAAATTTGATATTTTTTATTTTTGTATTTTTCAGTCTAAATATCGTGCAGCTTTAAAAAGTATTATTTTACTATAAATATTTTTTCAAATAGGAGAAACTTTTTGAGAGCTAACTCTTCCTCAGAACTGTCCTTGTTAAAGATTAGTAAAATAAAGCACGAAATTGAGACTTGTGAGTATATTAATAGGCCCACATGTACAATCTTTGCCTACTCTATAAATATCTAAAAAGTGAGGGAAATTTTATCTTCATGATAAAATTGAAAACATCTGAAAATATAAAAACATTAAATATATTTTATTTTCCATGCTTATCCCTTCAATCAAACATAAAATGGTCATTGTTTTAAAATTTGTTCTGTAAATAAATGCTACATAATAGGAAAAAAAAAGGACCACTCTCTCTCCGTTTGAGCTTTCGTAAATCAAAAAATAATATTTATTTTAGTATAATAGAACAAAGATTTTTTTTTTATTTTTAAATCTAAAATTTTGAATGATAAGTCACGTACCTTAATCGATTGACCTTCTGTAGACATGATAAATTTAAGTACCGTGAATCTCTCGAAGGATAGATTAGATGTTGCAAAATAAAAAATTTATAGAAATCTGATTGCAGTAGTCCTATCGAACTCATTGAATGGCAATAAAATAAATCTTCTTCGATGAAAAGCTTTAAGCATGAAGAAATTAAAGTAATGGCTATCCAAATTACATAAAACTCAACCAGAAAAAACAAATAAATCTAGATGGCCGAAGCCAATTCCTTCGTCTTTTATGTCCAACATAGTTCGTCCAACACATGGGCGACCAAGATGTTAGGTCCAAGTAATTTTTAGGGCATCGCACGCGGTGCACAAACTCATAGGCCAAAGTACAAAGACCACAAGCTTGAACGAAGCCATTGGTCTACCAAGCGGCAGGCCCCTCTGCTGCAACGCTCTTTAAATTATTTTAAAAGCAAAGAGTATGATTGGTCAAGTGGCTTTCCGTAGTTAGATTCTATGAGTTGATTTGTCCTTCCAGACGTGAACTTATTAAGATACAATTCCACTTAGGCCAGAAAGAGAGAAACCACCTACATGCCTGCTTGCTTTTGTTTCCTTCTTCCGTATATATATATATATATATATATATATATATATATATATATATATATATATAAAATAAATTTCAACCAGTGCAAGAACGACGGTGGAGTTCTTACCTTTATGCTTGATGGATTGCTGATCCAGTGCCACGGGAATAAAGCGTTGGTGGGAAGAACACCACCCACCTATCCCCATGCTATGCACACGCATACATACTACATAGCTCACAAGAATAACTTATTTAAAACTAGACATATTCCTTGCGATGGAGACAGCTTCGTGCCGCGGGCACCAGACCAGAGCCCCTTGTGCATCCAATGTTACTTGGAACCGCACGTTAGCCCTCTGCGACGCGCGGAAGCAACCCCACCTCTTTCCAATGGAATCTGGGAATTATTCATTATATTAGAGCAGGCTAAGAAGGGAACAACCGGTCTAACAATCAGTCTACGGGGGCAAGGGAGCAGCCTCCAGAGCTTTGATGGTAGAAAGCTTGGGAACAAGCAAAAGCCCTTTCAAGCAAAACAAAAGCCCTTCCAAAAATAGAAATCAAGTTTTTATCACACGATCGACGAAGATAAAACCATTGCCGACACACAGTTAACAGGAAAGGCAACTTCTGGACCAGTGCAAGCTTGGCTCAGTTGGTGCCCAGCTTTTAGCCTGAGGCGCCTACAAATCGAAAAAAATTACTGGTGGTATATATAAGCTTTGATATAGACGACGACCAAACCATTACACCCTTGGGAGAAAAATCTCAACCAGAACAAGCTTATCCAAGCCACCACTAAAAGCTTATTCCTAAATCACTCCATCAGAAGATGTTACCCATTAAAACTGCCAACCGAATTCAACTGGTAAACAAATTCAAAATTTAAGATTCAAGAACCTAACTGTAAAACCCTAGAGCTGTCTTAAAACGGACGTTCCAAGCTTGAGATTCTATTAACTCAATAACCTAATTCCAGAACCCTAGAGACGGCTTACAGACGACAACCACTTCGATGCCATTGTCAACACCCGTAAAGAAGCAGCAAAATCTTCCCTTAAACATTTGATAATTGTGGAGGGAGAAGGCACCAAGTCCAAACGAACACGACGGAGCAATCGCAAATATTAAGAACTTCATTTTTATTTCTTTTGGAGAAGAAACGCTAAGTGACCCTTTAAACAACAAGCAGTGATGATCAGAGACGTCTAGATTGCAAGCTCAATGCGGGGATGAGACATTCAATGCATGCTCAAGCAGTGATGATCAGAGACGTCTAGATTGCAAGCTCACAACCCTCAAGCAGATGACGAGCGGAAAGCAAACTAAAATCAGGAGGAGTTAAATCGAAAGAAACCACCGGTTGCACTGGTGACAAACCGGCGATAACCAAGAAACTGCATCCCGACCAAGTGGACTAGCAAGCTTTTCCCTTCATATGATTCCAGGCAGGAAACTCCCTCGCCAATTCAATTGTCCAAAGACATGGCGCCCAACAAGCTGAACGTCGATCACACCAAATCGATGGTTATTAGAACATATTTCATTTCATGCACTTATCTTCTTCGTGGCACAACAAACTGCATCCGAGATGAACACACTCCAAACAGTAACATTTTCTGCACAGAACTGAAAACGTGAACACTAATGCAAGTCACTGACATCTCTCACAAAGAGGTGACAAATAAAACAGTTTTTTTTCCCTTCGGTGGAAAAGCCATCGGTGAACAAAACATCATCGGTTCACATACTAGATTTTGGAGTGGCACAAAACTAGATTAGCGTTACTCAATATCAGTTGGACAATCATATAAATTAAAAACCCCAAATTCAATCATGAGGAACCATCCCATAAGTTATGGTTGCCACACTTTCAACCGGATGATTCCCATGAGAGCATAGGTATGTGACAAGGCAATGCCTCTGATGCAGAGGACTAATAATACAAGACGACGTACAAGAGGCTCAAAAAAAAAAAAAAAAAAACGAGAGACAAATTGAAACAAAACACGAAAAGAAAATAGCAATGCAACCATCGTATACGGCAGACCGAAACAGAAGCTGCATTGTTCGATGATTCAAACGGTTCAGGTATGGGCAATCAGTAATTTGAAGAAGAATGGAAAAGAGACTGATAGAAGAAACCCCAAAAATATAATAGACGAGCATGACTTAAGTGGGATGAGAACCTTACAATCTAGACCTCATAAAGATGGATGCTTTGATGGAATGAGACGGACAGTAATCACTAAAATGAAAAGAAACCACATTTTTTTTCTCCAAAGCACAGCTAAATACAATGACCGTGACATGGCCAAAGTGGAGAACTTTGATTACCAAAAATAACTTATGGAAACCAGTAGACACAGAAAACTGATAATATGACAGTAAGCATGGTCGAAACAGTAGCGTACACAATGCCCAAAGAAACTAAGAGAGACTCGGTACTGGTAGCGTAAACAAGAATCACGCGTGTGCGCAACGAAGAGATGCACATTAAGAAGATCCTTGCTGACCATAGATAATGTACAGCCAGCACTACAGATAATATATAGTTGCCTAAGCGTGGAAACTGGAAACATATGAAGGCAGGATTTCGTTTATTAGTCGACTCAGTTAAAGCCTGAGGACCAGCGCTCAACCCCTAAGAAAGAATATAGGCCTTTATGAACAACATGCAATGGACAAAAGCAAACATGAATTTATAGCGAAAACATAAAACATAGACAGTTATTTAACGAATGCGTTGAACATGGTAAAAACAAAAATCCTCCAAGAAATGAAATTAAGGCATCACAAGGAACGGCTCCAAATACAAAGAACGCAGAAAAAGCATAGTGCACATAAAATTCTTAGAAGCATACAATAGTCACATAAATTTGTGGTATCATGATGTTCATCAAAGAACTTTTTTCTCGTTGTCCTCTTGTAGTTGAATCCTGGCATTCTTAATTAATGACCCAACACACCGAAGAAGAATGTACCTCTATTTTCATTAAAATGTTCCTTCGATGGTCAGAGTTTCCTATTTGTTACCAGGTTTAATAATTGTTTCTCCTTGGGAGAAGATTGTTACGCCACTTTCAAACTTTTGATTCGGGAAAAACAACTGCATTTCCTTTTATTTGTTTAACAAGTTATTCCTGCGAACTTTCACAAGAGTGCCAGAATGGCTGCAACCTTTTAATTCAATTCTGTTGGACGTTCGTACCACCTGATAAACAGAACAAAGCAAGTTAATATCAGATGGGCACAAAAATAACAAGAGGAGATAAAATTTAATACAAGAGACTGCGCAAGGGATTTGCTCAATGAGATCAGATTTATGGATACAGACTCTAAAATTAAAGATCAAACGCGAGTTGCAAGCAGCCCAAAAAGAAAAAAAAAAAACTTATAGATTAAATGAGAAACTTATGCTTTATTAGGGAAAAAATTAAGCTTTTGGAGATGCACAGTTCCTTTTCAACAACTAGTTACCTTGTTCAGCACTGAAGCACAAGGGTAGTTCTGTAATTATAAAACCTAAGAGCAGCTTCAGCATAAAGGCCTAGGAACTTGTTGAAACAACGGACCGAAACCCGAGATGATGTTGTTGACGACGGCGCCATTGAGGTTTCCATTAGATCTTGGCATAAGAGTTTAAAAGCACTAGAAAGAAAATTTCAAAAAACTAAGAATGTACAGATCTCATTGCTGAAGGCGCGTCTTCAAAAACAGATGCTATGAACATTGTGAAAGACGTGAGAGGGCATGTTTCCAACACAAACTAGCGTGAAGAAACTACCTTGTATGGCGTAAATGGGTACATGAACATAGAGGGCAAGATGATCACTGTATCAGAACTCTTTAACATTGAACACGACAGTATGTCAAAAATAATATCACACCAACATCAGCCTTTTGGCTCTTCTTTGGACTCATAGATCTCTAGTTTTGATGCTATTTTGAGATCACATGGAAGGGAAGATCTCCATCTCTCTATCTCAAAACAGGAGAAAGGACTTCGTAGATAGCGCTTGAAGGTAACAATCCAACGTTACCTGAGGAACTAATTGATTTGCTTTTGAGATCTTGAGTAGAAGAATAAGAAGGTTTCAACGTAAGGATTATTTCCCCTTTCCATGTGCTTGAATGCTAGTTTGCTCTTAAAAACTTTAATAACAGGATGCAAGCGACAGACATCACAAAGAGCTTGGCTAATATAAATGAATGAAAAGGAGCTAAAAAAAAAGGGACAAACTAACAAAATTTCTAAAAGTTTCCGCATATAGATGGATCATAAAATAAAGAACAAACCTCTGATGGACATGGAACAATCGCTGCAGTAGCATGTCACATTCTAACCTGATGTTTAATGTTTAGCAGCAACTTAACGCAACTTGTGGTCATTCAAACAACCTCAAAGCTATAGAAAATTAAAAAGAAAAAGGCTTTGGATGTAAAACATGTACATGAAATTAGATAGAGCAGATAGCATATATCCCTGCACCCACAAAATTAGCGAGGTAACTGAGCGGCATAGATATTTGAAAAAATGCAAACATAGGAAAACAAAAAAGGAGGATAACTTGGAAATTAATAAGAAAAAAAGGCAAGGCTCTTCATTTGCATGGGCCTTGTAGAAAAGGGAGCTCCCTTCAGTCCAAGCAAAGGCAGCATAGGATCCAACTTATCTCCCGCATCATTCAGTCATCTACCAAGCACAGCCTGACCCCTTCTCGCTTGGAATTTGAATGAATGAGTCGGCAGCTAATTCAATCCTACGGCCACCCATGAGTGGACTGAAGGAAGCTCTCTTAGCAGATCCCATGCTCAAAACAAGAGCTAAGTGCACATGAAAACCAAGTGGATCAATGGAAACGCCATATATATATATATAAAGCGAAAGAAATAAAAAAAAAGTGAAAACCGTAAGGCCCACATCTTCTCTCCCATTAGCCAGGGGGAAGAAGAGAGATGGCCGCGGAAGGACAAGCGAGAGAAAGAGGACTTCAAGAAGAGAGAAACGTGCTTCACCATCTCTCCTCCTCCCCCAAGCAAGCCCATGAAGACCAGCAAGGAGAAAGGCCCTTAAATAGATGAGAGTAAGAGGGAGGCTGACATCACATCATGCAAGAAAATAATAATTTAACTTGCATCCTTGGATTCATGAACTCCTTTTCCTTCTCAGCAACAGTAATTCCATGTGACCTGCCCGGCGGCTCCTTCAACTTTTATTTCCTTCCCTTGATAAAAAAAATTATATCCTTCCCTCCGGAATCTTGTACGAGATTTTAATATTTTTTATTCCTAAAATAAGGTTAAGATTTTAATTAAGAAATATAGAGAGAAAGCTTGTATGAGATTTTAATATTTTTTATTCTAAAATAAGGTTAAGATATTAATTAAGAAATATAAGGGGGAAGCTTAATGATAGATTGGTCATCATATCGCAAGTATCAATTTGAAGGAGGTAAAAAGAAAAGTATTCCATTTTACGTTCAATGCATAAACTATAGGGAATTATATTGCCATACCATAGTTTTGGTGCTACCTATCCTCTCTTTTTTTTTTTTTTTTTTGGTACATATGGGTGATCATACTGATCGCGTGCGAATCAATCCAGACAAATTCGAACTCAAAATTTACATTAATAAAGAAGGACAAGGATCGTCCGGCTTTCATATTCATGATCCAGCATGCTGTGCCGCTGCCGTAGCCATCCAGTCCGCCGCCGAATTGGCTTCACGATAAATATGGCGGATCTGAGCGCAGTCGCTCTCCCGCAGGATAGTCCAAATGTCCGTAAGAATCGGATTCGCAGGGCTAGGAGGCCAATTCTCCTTCTGCAACAAAGAGATGACCGACTTGCAATCACCCTCAATCAAAAGTCTCTTAGCATGAAGAATCCGAGCAGCATAAGAGATGCCTGCCCAAGCCGCATAAAGCTTGGACATAGAGACAGAGGAGTCAAGAGTACCGAACCCTCTAGCAGCCATCAAGTCACCATGGTGACCACGGATGATGAAAGCAGAACCAGCAGCTCTACCGCGGACACTTCCATCAAAGTTGATTTTGACGAACCCTAGAGGGGGGGCTCCCAGGAGATGAAAACCGTATGCCGGTTCGCTGCCAAAGCAGCAGAGGAACCCTAGAGGCCAGAGACGTCAAAACCAACACGGGCACATTCCGCTACCAAATATCTAATCTTCCTCACAATCCGGAGAGCAGAGATAGAATCATTAGTAAAAATAAGCTGGTTCCTCGAGAGCCAAATCTGATAAGCCGTAGCAGCCCAAAGCTCATTCTTTTGCTGAGGATCCCTCCGGAGGTCAAGAAGGAAAGAAGAGCGAGGGGAGCCTAAATCAAGCAATCTAACAGAATAACCCACCAGATCCCATATCCGTCTAGCTCTGGAACATATAAAGATAGCATGCTCTGTAGACTCCTCCTCCAGCCTACACAAGGGACAAATCGATTGGATAGCCAGGCCCCTCCGAGAGAGGAGGACACCGGTAGGCAGACAATCCCACAGAAGCTTCCAGATAAAGAGATGAATCATAGGAAGAGTGGGGATCTTCCAAATTCACGCTGCATCCTCCGAACGCTGGGGCACAGCCTGAAAATCTTCATCAGATCCCTGGTAGGAGCCCTGGAGAGATAGGACCTCTACCATACCCTATAGTCAGATAAACGGCCAGGTGTAAGAGGCATGGAGAGAATCTGCCTAGAAAGCTCCATACCAAAGAATTGAGTCACCGAGGGGATATGCCAAGCAGGGGGATCTACTGAAATCAAATCCTTGACCCTTAAGCTGGATGGGGCATCAATACTAACAAATGAGGGCCACCTAGAGAGAGAAAACTCAGAAATCCAGGTGTCATGACTGACATCAATCGAAGCTCCATCGCCAATCATCCAAGAGAGATTTTCCCAAATAGTCTAGCCAAGACGACAAACCTCCCTCCAAAAAGAGGAATATTCCCGAGGTGGGCAAATGTGCAAGGCAGACGTCTAGTCACCATACCTAGCGCGCATTAGAGTGCTTCACATACAATGCGGCTCCAGGAGGAATCTTGAAGCATGTCTGGCTAGAAGGGCCTCCCTTCTAACAATGAGAGACTGAATCCCAAGACCTCCATCTTGGATAGGCATACAGACCGTATCCCAAGATAACAAATGAATACCATGACCTTCTTGCATAGAAGCCCATAGAAAATCTCTAAAGCATATCTCAATCCTCCTTAGACAGGTAATCGGAATAGCAGCATTCGCCATAAGGTACAGGGAAAGAGAGGAAAGAACCGAGCGAATGATGATGACCCTAGCCATCATCGAAAGTTCAGTGACCTGCCACCCCTCAATCCGCTGACGAACCCTCCTCTCCAGCTCGTAATAGTCGGAGCACCGGGGACGTCTCCCCGTTATAGGGATCCCCAAGTACATAAACCTGTCAGTCTGAGTAGTGATACCTGACAAGTTGATAATGGCTTCCCTGGTAGTCCTAGAGGTCTTCGAGCTAAAATATATAGAAGACTTGAGAAAATTCACCTTCTATCCCGAAGCCTGACAATAGTGCTGAATAATAGAGTAGAATGAAGCCGCATTTCCAATAGAATCCCGACCAAGAAGAATACAATTATCAGCAAAAAGAAGATGGGAAACCGGAGGGCCCTGCAAACCAGCCCTAAAAGGAGTAATATGCACCTCAAGCTGAGCCTGGTAGAAAGCACGTGAGAGATCATCCACAGCTAAAATAAACAGCAGAGGGGATAAAGGGCATCCCTGCTGTAGCCCGACAGCGGAGCGAAAGAACTCAGTCGGAGTCCCATTAATGATCAGGGAAAAACAAGGCCTCATAATGTAAGCCATGATCCACTCAATAAACAGCCCATCAAATCCAAACTCCTGAAGAGTGCGGTGCAAGAAGGTCCAACTCAGTCTATCATAAGCTCTCTCCATATCCATCTTAATAGCCATAAGACAGCAACTGGCCGGAGCTCTGTGGAGGTCATGCATAAACTCCTGGGCAATGAGGATGTTATCCGATATAGATCGCCCTCTAATAAACGCCCCCTGCTCAGCAGAAATGTTGCGAGGAATCACCATACTGAGGCGATGGGCTAAAAGGCGAGCACAGACCTTATACAGAGTATTACATAGACTTATGGGCCTAAAATGCTGTGGAAGGGATGCATCCGAGTGTTTAAGCACCAAAGTAATCAAGGTCTGATTCCATTCCTCAGGAATGTGTTTAGATTGGAACACAGTCTGAATAGCCTGGACCACTCCTGACCAACAATATTCCAGTAGTGACGGAAGAAAAAAGGAGGGAAGCCATCAGCCTAGGGGCCTTATCCGGACCCAGCTCCCAAAGGGCCTCCCTAATTTCATCCACTGAAATAGACCTGGCAAGAATAATATTATCCTGAGAAGACACCTTCCTCGAGTCCGAAACCTGAATAACCGGACCACCATCACCAGTGGACTCCGCCCATCGAGACCGAAAGAAGTGAAGAAGCAGCTCCCTGATAGACTGAACATCCTCCTGACTATTCCCATCATCAACTATCCTGCGAATCCTATTAGCCGCACGATGCTTTAGGGTGGCATGATGAAAAAATCTAGTATTGTGATCCCCATCACGAATCCACTGAAACCTATATCTCTGCCACTAGTAGACCTCCTGCTGTCGAAGGAGGGAGTGATGACGAGCAAGATTTTCCCGGAGAGAACAGAGGTCCGAGTGAACTAGAAAGCCATCCAGATCTTCCTTAGCCTGCAAATCCCTAATATCATTTTCAACCTATTCAACTTGTCTGACCAAATCCCCCAGCTCTGTCCTATTCCATTTGGATAACCTATATCTGGCCATCTTAAGACGGCGAGATAACCGATAGACAACATTGCCCCTGATAGGAAGATGCCAAATCTGAGAAATAATAGTACGAGCAGCAGAGTATGCAGACCAAAACTGCTCAAATCTAAACTACTTACGTTGGTGCTGAAGAGCCTCCGTGGAAATCAAAATAGAACAGTGGTCAGAGGCAATCCGGGGGAGGTGAGTAACAGTAACTGCAGGGTGAATGTGAATCCACCGATCAGTAGCCAAAGCCCTGTCCAGCCTCTCCCAAACCTGAGCAGACCCCTGACGATTATTACACAGGTAAATTGGGGTCCATAATACCCCAAATCCAACAACCCGGAAGAATCAATGAAGGATCTAAATTCATTAATATCAGTAGTTCCTGTAACCCGTCTACCCCCTCTTTTTTCATTGGCCTCAGTGATACAGTTGAAATCCCCTGCAATAATAGAAGGAAGCCCTTGAGCAAGCAGGGATTGCAATTCAGACCAGAGAACCCTTCTTTCCCGATAGTCCGTACTGGCGTAGACAGCCGATAGGAGCTAGGGGTTAGAAGTTCCTTCAGAAACAACAAGACCAATATGCTGCTTACACTGATGAAAAGCATGAATCCGAAGATCAGAGCCCCGCCATATAGCCAGCATACCTTCCGACAAACCATCAGCGTCCACCGCATACGAGGACCACGAACGAGCTATCTGCCTACGAAACCGGGCCAGACTATCACCCGATAATCTAGTTTCCAAAAGGATACATATATCAAAATGATATAACTGTAACAATCTACCAAAAGAGGAGCGAAATGAAGGCTTTTGAGCTCCTCTCACATTCCAAATTAAAATCTTCATTTACAAACTGGGGGAGGCTAGGACCCCTCCCTGGTCCTCCAACATAATACAATTAGTTGGACCCCCTTTCCTTAGGATGCCTTCCTCAGGCATCTGTAGTGAACATACTCGCGAGCCTTCCGACTCAACCCCAGACTTATCAATATGGGAAATCTACTCCGAGGCCACTGAATCAGAATCCAAGCCCATAGGATCAGCAGCATCAATCCCCACAAAAACCTGGCATCCTTATCTGGGATCAATGTTGCCTTCTCCTGGCTGCCATCCTGGCAACAGGGGGGAGGAGCGAACCGATCAGGAGGCAAGATTTTCAACCCCCCAAGTTTTGACAAAGGCGGCTTACCTTTCCCCTTCCTTTTCACTGGAGTAGAAACAGACCTAGGAGACAGAGAAACCTTCGGTCTGGCTCGCTTCAGGGGCCCAGGACAGACATCCCTATTATCCAATTGGCCAACTGCACCCGAATCCAAACCTAACTTGGCAAATGGGTTCTTGGATACATATGAAATATTCAGACAATGCTCTCGGGTGCCAGCCTCCTTAGGTGGTAACAGGTCCTTCTTCAAAGCCTTAAAAACGGCACAGGCTACCTTAACCGACATGCCCCGTACCAGGAGACCCCAATTCCGAACAAGACCCAGGGAAGCTGGACACAGCCAAGGCGCGATCACCATCTTCGTCGATGAGGAGGATCTCCAGCGAGCCACCTTCACCGGTGACACCTAGCCGTCGGATGAAGCCTCCTTGCCCGAACGATTCCCGTTCAAGTCCTTCATAGCACCAGAAGCATTGCCAGGGATAGACGAAGAGGATTTGGGCAGAGCCTTCCCCCTCTCAGCCGCGTGAGAACCAGAGCCGACCCGACGTTGCTTGACAACAGCAATCCACGGTCCGAAAGGAGAGAAGGAATCAGAGACATCTTCAATTGACCTCGCCGTAACATAGCACGCCCCTCCCAAATGCAACGATCCACAGCTCAAACAAATCCCTTGCATTGCATTTTCATATGCAAATTGCTGCCAAAACGGCAGATTAATTCCTTGAATCCGGGTACCCGGCCGAAGAGGGCGACGAAGATCCAACCGGAGACAAACCCTTGCATAAGCTCCCTGTTCTTTGCCTTTGTAGCAGCATCAGCGCACAAGAAATCTCCCACTGGTGCCACAATCGCCTTAAGAAAGTCCTCCTTCCAAAACTCTAGAGGGAGGTTCGGCAATATAACCCAAACCAACACTGACGAGACAGAATCCTAAGCCGGAGCAAACTCCGGCCGCCAAGCCTTAGTCCCAATCACTTGGCCATTGACAACCCAGGGACGCTGGAGCACCAGATCACACGCTTCAACCGACTCAAAGCAGAAGACATGGCATCGAAATGCCATACTAACAGGAACAATCTCACCTTTAACACCAGAGCCCCGAAATTCCCTAACGAGGGCCTCAGCGGGAATTATGCAATTGACTTGGTAAAACCGATCTATCTAATTGATAAACTAAATTTCTGATCGATCCAACCTTTTAATTGGATCAATTATGCAATTGACTTGGTAAAGATATAATGTACTAATTTGATTCTTTTTTTACCCGACACCTTGGTATGGATTGATAAAATTGAACCAATATCTTATACATTTTAAAATTATTTTTTACTAATATAATTTCAGTATTATAATTATTTTAAAAGGACTTATCATCTTGTAGACCTAGAGATCTTATTTTTCTCTCCCCTAACCTATTTAAAGAATTTCATGCATTATTTTTTAAAAAAGAATTTTAAGTATGAGTATGAATAATATTTTTATTATAATTTAGATTGATTAATTTTAAAATTTAAATATTAAAGCTATTAAATTATTTAAATATATAAAAAATTATCTTTACTTATCATCATTAATTATGTTTTTTAATTTAATTATATTTTAGTTATTTATATGATTTAATCATTAATTTACTGATTGAATTATTGAACCATTAATCTAATCGCTTGATGAAAACTATTTTTGATCTAATTTTGATAGTTACATAATTATACCCAACAAACAATTATTAAATTATTATGAACCCAACTCACAATAAAAATAAAAAGAATTGACATGTAAGGCCAAAGCAAGGGATATATCTCGTTTCGGCGGCAGCAAAAATAGCGGATCATTGGTCGTTGAGAGCTACCAGAGTTCCCAGTTTGTCCATACCCCTGAGCCGCGGTATCGATGAGGGAGAGGTGGAAGGGAGGCTTCTCTGTCTTCATCTCTTAGCCTCTTTGTCTATCTATCAGAAGACCCCCTGATCTTCTATTATAGGCACAAGATAAAGCTGACAACATATAAGGCTGAGAGCGGACTACCAAGAGTCCTGCTCTTAGTATTCGGATATGAAGAGTCCCGTCTTATGGGACTTTGTGTGGACATCTGACATGGCACCCAAACCAACAATCTCCCACTTGTCCATACAAGAACAATATTTTATAACCTCGACTCTCTTATTATGCAATGCGGTAGGGTATGCGATCCGATGAAACTCATACACAGTGACACATAGTGGATATACTACATTAAGTTAATAAATAACTAACATAATAAATAAAAATATAATCCAATCCCGTCTGTGTTCCATAAAATCCGATCAGACCTCAATCAAGCACTCTCAATCCCTTAAGGATTTACTCTGAGCGGTACTTAAAAAAGATACCAAGTCAAATATTTGTGTCCATAATAGTATGCAACTCATGCACATGATTGCCTGGGCTATGGAACACAAAACATAAGGTATGGTCGCTAATAATCTTCTTGAACACTCATACCAATCAATCTTTATTCAGTTGACTTTCTAGGATTGTCTCATGTGACCGTATCAAGTCCATGACCCTGGAGGATAAGGCTAAGGAAGTCATCCTGAACTCCAACTTTATGATAAAGGTTCAAGTCTAAGGACACTACATAGTTGTAGGGCTCACACAGCAACGGAGAGGGAATGTATCACGTTATCCCCTACTGGGGTGACTTAAGCACATGTAATATAATACATGCTACGGTGGAGCTCCCACTCAATGGGCCATGTCATACTCAAATACCGTACGAACACAAATCCAGACATCACAAAGTTGCTTGACTCGAGCACATACCAATGCTCCCAATTCGGCTAGAACATGCTTAGAATGGATCTATGGACATTATGATTTACATCGCACACGCATGCATGCTCTCCGTACCTGACTCTTTCGAGTCTTATCTCAGCCCAAAACCAAGGCGACTTTGATTATAATCTATTCTATTATAATTTATGTAGCTCATTTTGTAACTTATGAAATTTGTAACTCATGCATTACTACTCAAGCATCTATAACGGCTACTTTAGTCTTATCTTGCCCACTACAAAAGTATCAGAGCGATCACCCATTGATGCGTGTCTTAGCGCAATGATTAAAATACCTTAATTTAACTATTAGAATAGCGAGAGTAAGGGATCGATTCCACAGGGACTCTAGTGATTATCTTGAAATAAATTTATAAATTTAACTAAATAGATAAGTAGTAGTGCAAAATAATCAAGATATGGTCTATCTTATAAGAGCATGGCCCGTACCCGTAGAACACGACCCATCCCTATTAAGCATAGATCAGTCTAAAATTATTTCCACTTAAATATAATTAAACATGAATAGAAGAAACTTTATTTCATAGCATTCAATTAAAAAGTTATGACATTAAGAAGGCAACAAGAAAATAAATTCTTCCTAAACCAAATCAAAGACAGACTGAACCGGTTGAAGACAGGCTGAACCAGATCAAGCTCTCTGCAGACACCTCCTAGAAGAACATTCATGAACCACGCACCATGGACGGCTGCCTGATAACAGATCTTCTTCACGCTCCAAGAAGAGGATATCACGGCACAAACGGAATCTTCTCCACGGGACGAACAGATGCCTGGGATGCTCCTCCGACCTCCTGCAAACTCCAAGCCGCCTGGAACAGATCTTTCTCACGGCCTGGATAGAGCACTGCTGGAACAGAGCTTTTCTCACGGATAGAACAGGGCTTCTTCGATTGAGGAACAAACCATGGATGGCTCCTTGGTACACCCTCCTCCCTCTGCTGCTATTTGTAGAAGCCCAGATGCGGTGAAGACGCGGTCCAGACGCAATGTTGCCAAAATAGAGGATGTGGGCGGCGCGGAGAAAATCCTGGATAAATCGTAAATAAAAATTCAAATTCCTTCAAGATGAATTTAATTCGTCCAATTTGATAACCTCCTATTCAATTTATTCCTTAATTGGCGGAGAAAACAGTTGGATTTGAATAGGAGAAGAATCGGATGAAAATAAGGAAGAAAGAAGACGATGAAGTCGGCACTAGGTTTGCCGACTTTGCTTTAAAATCATGCTAAATCTTATAAAATCAATTTCAAGCTCATTTTAAGTCCGATTCAGTGCCGTTTGCATCGTTAAATTTCCTAAAATTGAGCTCTTTAAATTGATAAGGTTTTACTTAAAATATTATATAAAATATTAAAATATTAAATAATAATAGTATGTTAAATTATTAATTAATAGGTTTAATGATAATTATTTATGCGTTTATCACTCCCCCCAACTTGAATCTTACTCGTCCTCGAGCAAATAAGAAATTTAGAAATATGTACCAAGCTAGTCCAAGAATTGATAGTTATCTTATAGTTCTTAAAAATTTTTTTGATCATAAGGAGGTACTTCATTGGATTATTAAGTTTTTTAGTGATAAAGTGTAGTCCATAAGAATTTATAGAAGTCTTCCTTCACCAACTTTCCACTTCTCTAATTAAGTCTTCTAACTTAATTTGGGTTGGGTGTAATGTCTTTTGTAATTTATTCCCTTGTGTAAAGTCAGTGCAATGTCCTAACCCCTTGCTTTCTAATTAACCCTTGTAGCGAGCTTTAGGCCAATGGCTCCCAAACCAATTGGTTTTAGGGCATTAGGTGTAAAACACCCCTCGGACTTACTTACTCGAGTCAAAAAGGCTTTAGGTAGGACTGACTCTACTTAGGTTCTTTTACATTCCACCTTTTTACGCGAACAACATCACTTTCTTAGGTGACGGGGCCCGGTTACTCAGTGAAAAATGCTAAGAACCTAATCTATTAACTTTAAGAGAGATTTTTTTTTTTTTTTTTTTTTTTTGAATAACATTTTCACCCATACCCTTATTAAGTAGATTGTACTATTAAGATCAGTGGTCAGGAGGGTCTGAAATTATTCTAAAAATTTTTCTGGGCTAAACCCTACCTTTTATTAGGTTTTCTTAATAATTTATTCCTCAGTATCTCAAAAATAATCTAACCATTAATTCATTAATAGACTGCTTGATTAACTTCAAATCGAGACAGAATTTGGTACACATCTGATTATAGTTTTACTCGAGGATTTATTATTCTTTTTCCTCCCCCCCAACTTAATTTCCATTGTCCCTAATGGAAGAAAAATTAATTTCAAGGAAAGATACTACCTGGTAGAGTATTTGAAGGTTGGAAGTTTCATTGTTGCCATCTTCTTTCAATCTGCTTCTGTTGCTCTTCTCTGGTCATACTAAAAAAACATACTAAAAAAATAGAAAGTTAAAAATAACTAATAAATGGGTTGCCTCCCAAGAGCGCTAAGTTTAAAGTCTTCAGCCAGACTGTGCTACTTATTATGATAATGTTGGGTTCACAAGATCAATTGATTCAACAATTTCTCCATCATTAATTTCTTCTATATATGGTTTCAAACGTTGGCCATTTACTTTGAATGTATTTCCTTGCTTGGGGTCTTTAAGCTCTACAGCTCCATGGGAAAATACTTGAGTTACTATAAAAGGTCCATTCCATCGTGAACGAAGTTTTCCAGGGAAAAGGTGTAATCTTGAATTGTAAAGCCATACTTTTTGATTTGGTTCAAAAATTTTTCTACTAATAAATTTGTCATGATATGCTTTGGTTCGTTCTTTATAAATTTTTGAGCTCTCATATGCCTCATTTCGTAGCTCTTCTAACTCATTCAATTGGAGTTTTCTATTGACACCTGCATTTTTCATATCATAATTAAATTGCTTGATGGCCCAAAATGCACGGTGTTCTAATTCTACAGGTAAATGACAGGCTTTTCCAAATACGAGCCTGTAAGGAGACATTCCTATGGGAGTTTTAAATGCAGTACGATAAGCCCATAATGCATCATCCAAACGTTCTGACCAATCTTTCCTATCAGGTCTCACCATTTTTCAAGGATATTTTAATTTCTCTATTTGATATTTCAACTTGGCCACTAGTTTGGGGATGATAAGGTGTAGCTACCTTATGAGTAATTCCATATTTGTTCATTAATCCTTCAAGTGTCTATTCGTGAAATGTGTACCCCCATCACTAATTATAGCCCTTGGGCATCCAAAACGACTAAGGATATTATGCTGAATAAACTTGATTACAACTTTATGGTCATTGGTTCGAGTTGCCATGGCTTCAATCCATTTTGACACATAATCAACTGCCACTAGAATGTATTCAAATCCAAAAGAGGAAGGAAATGGGCCCATAAAATCAATACCCCATACATCAAAAATTTCTACAACCAAGATAGGGTTTAGGGGCATCATGTCTTTTCGAGATATATTTCCTGTTTGTTGACATTGGAGACAATTACGGCTAAATTCATGTGCATCTTTAAAAAGAGTTGGCCAATAAAACCCACTTTGCAGTACCTTTGCTGCAGTTTTCTTTCCACTAAAATGTCCTCCACAGGCAAGAGAATGACAGAAGTTAAGTATACTTTTGAATTCACTCTCGGGAACACATCGCCTAATCACCTGATCTGAACAGTACTTAAATAATTCAGGGTCTTCCCAAAAGTAATATTTGATTTGTGAGAAAAATCTATCTTTTTCTTGTTTTGTCCAGTGGGAAGGTACTTTTCCTGTTGCCAAATAATTCACAATGTGGGCAAACCAGGGAAGACTGCTATGGGAAATTGAAAACAATTGCTCATCAGGGAACTTATCTCTGATTATTTCTTTATTGTATTCCACTGAGATCCTAGAGATATGATCTGCTACCATATTTTCAGAACCCTTCTTATCTAAGATTTCTAGATCAAATTCTTGTAGTAGAAGGATCCATCTAATCAGTCTGGGTTTTGTATCCTTTTTTGATATAAGATGCCTCAACGCTGCATGATCTGAATAAACTAAAACCTTAGACCCTAACAGATATGATCTAAACTTTTCTAGGGCAAACACAACTGCTAGTAATTCTTTTTCAGTGGTAGTATAGTTCATTTGTGCATCTGAAAGAGTTTTGCTAGCATAATAAATTACATGGGGTTCTCGATTGAGTTTCTGTCCTAGAACTGCCCTACAGCATAATCAGAAGCATCACACATGATTTCGAAAGGTATGGTCCAATCTGGGGGCTTGATAATTGGTGCAGTGGTCAAAGCAGTTCGAAGGATGTTATAGGCTGTTAGACAATCTTTATCAAAATTAAAAGAACTATCCTTGGTCAACAAATTACACAATGGTCGAGAAATTTTACTGAAATCTTTGATGAAGCGTCTATAAAAACCAGCATGACCAAGGAAAGATCGTACTTGTTTAACTGAGGTTGGGGGTGGTAGATTTGAGATCAATTCAACCTTGGCTTTATCAACCTCAATACCTCGCTCTGAAACAATGTGTCCAAGCACAATTCCCTCACGAACCATAAAATGGCTCTTCTCCCAACTTAGGACTAAATTCATTTCCATACATCGTTTCAGTACCTTAGTCAAGTTCTCGAGGCAGCTATCAAATGATGCACCAAAGACTGAAAAATCATCCATAAATACTTCCAAAAATTGACCAATCATATCAGAAAATATGGCCAACATACATCGTTGAAAAGTGGCTGGTGCATTACAAAGACCAAATGGCATACGTCTAAAGGCAAATGTTCCAAAGGGACAAGTGAAGGTGGTCTTTTCTTGATCTGCAGGAAATACTGGGACTTGATTGTATCCTGAATATCCATCTAAGAAACAAAAGAAACTTTGTCCCGCTAGCCGTTCTAGAATTTGATCGATAAAAGGCAAAGGAAAGTGGTCTTTCCTAGTCACGGCATTCAACTTTCGATAATCTATACACACTCTCCAACTAGTTGATGTGCGAGTAGGAATTGATTCGCCCTTTTCATTTTTAATCACGGTAATACCCGATTTTTTAGGTACTACTGGATTGGACTGACCCATTGGCTATCTGAAATTGGATAAATGATACCAGCATCAAGCCATTTTACTACTTCTTTCTTAACAACATCCCTCATGTTTGGATTTAGCCTTCGTTGCATGTCTCTATGTGGTTTGGCTTCAATTTCACTATGAATATGGTGCATGCAAACGGAAGGGTCAATTCCCTTAATATCAGCTATTGTCCATCCAATTGCCTCTTTATGTTCTTTAAGTACATCTACCAATTTATCTTCTTGCTCAGAGGTTAGGGTAGATGCAATGATTACTGGAAGGGTGTCATTGGGTCCAAGGAATGAATATTTTAAGTCATCTGGAAGAGGTTTCAACTCTAGTTGGGGTGGTTCTTCCAAGGATGGTATTAAAGGACTTGGTTTAGTTGGAAGTGGTTCATATTTTATAGTCCAAGGAGGGATGGTGTCGAACTTAGGTGGTTCTAATAACATGTTTATCTCTTTGGTATACTCATCAATATCAAAGTCATCTATTCCAAAATGTGTAAGACATGTTTGTAAAGGATCCGAATCAATCAAACTTTGGAATTTCTTATCTACTACTTCCTCTATCATGTTTACTTCATTTAAATCATACACAGGTGGTCCTTGGGAAGCATTAAAAATATTTAATCTCATCTTCTTGTTTCCAAAAGATACATCCATCACACCTGTTCTACAATTTATACATGCATTAGCGGTAGCTAGAAAAGGTCTTCCAAGGATGATGGGAATTTGGTTAGGATTACCGCTAGATTCCATATCTAACACAAGGAAGTCGACAGAAAAATAGAATTCATCCACCTTTACTAATACATCTTCCAATATTCCACGAGGTTCTTTGACTGATCTATCTGCCAATTGTAGTGTTACTGTAGTGGGTTTTAATTCTCCAAATCCAAATAACTCATACACTGAACTTGGGAGAAGGTTTACACTCGCACCCAAATCTAATAATGCTTTCTTGATTGTGAAGTTTCCTATGACACATGATATAATCGGGGTACCAGGATCTTTTAGTTTGGGTGGGGTTATTTGCTGAACAACTGAGCTGACTTGCTCAGTCAAATGTATCTTTTTTGGTATTTGTGTCTTGGCTTTCCGTTTTGTGTGCATAGATCCTTCAAAAATTTGGCATAAGCCGGAACTTGCTTGATAGCATCGAGAAGAGGTAAGTTTATTTGGACTTGCTTAAATAACTCAAGCATCTCATTCATTTTTATATTCTTCTTATCTGAAGGCAAAGGAGATTCTAAAGCACTAGGGAATGGGGCTTTAGGTATGATTGCTTGATCATTGAATTCCTTTTCTTTTCATTTCTTCTCTTTTCTGGTTTAGCCACTTCTAATTTTGGGTTGGTTCAGGTGGGTTCAATGTTTTTCCACTTCTGAGAGTCATGACTGATTTAGCATGTTCTGAAAATTTGTCAGGACTATTGGAACCTTCAGCCATGAATTGTCCTTTCGGGTTATCGATAGGCTGACTAGGTAACTTACCCTCCTCCCTTCTACTGAATGCTGTGGCTAATTGACCTATCTGAGTTTCTAGTTTTGCAATAGATTGTGTGTGGGAGTGAAGGATTTGAGTATTCATTTCTAGCCCTTTCAATGCTTGTAACACTTTGTCTTCAAAAGTAGGCTGATTATTCGGTGGAGGTTGTGGGATGTTTGGATATTGTGAATATGGCATGTTCTAAAATTAGTTTCTTGATAATTAGGTCTGATCGATGATGATTGGTTACAGGTTGAGGTTTCCAAGAAAAATTTGGATGATTTCGCCAGCCAGGATTGTAAGTATTTGCAAATGGATCATTTCCTGTTCTAGGAGCTAATCGGGTTTGGGCTTGGTGGGCTTGCTCTTGAACAAGTTCAGGAAATTGGTATGCAGCTGGACATTCACCTATAGAATGGGTTGGACTCGAACAAATTATGCAGACCTCATGTAATTGAGTAGATGGGGAAGAGATGTTTCCAACTTGTAGAATCCGTCAAGTTTATGGGATAATTCATCTACCTTAGTATAGATATCTGTAGAATGACCTATTTCATATATTCCACCTCTTTTAGGTCCTACGGGAGGGTCTCGACGAGCAACTGACATGTGATGTAATGAATTCTCACTCAATGTCTCAAAGAGTTGCCAAGCTTCATGTTCATTTTTTAACATAAATGTCCCACCACATGAAGCATCAACCATTTGCCGGTGCTTTTCTGATAATCCATCATAAAAGCACTGAACCAGTTGCCATTTGGGTATAGCATGATGTGGACATTTTCTAATCAGTTCTTTGAATCTCTCCCATGTCTCATGGAACATTTCTCCATCTGTCTGGGAAAAACTTGTTATGGCTTTTCTAATTTGATTCGTTTTTCCTATAGGAAAATATTTCTTAAGAAATTCTCTCTGAAGATGATCCCAAGTTGAAATTATAACAGTGTCCAGTGAATTTAACCAATACTTGGCTTTATCTTTTAGGAAAAAAGGGAATAACTTAAGCCTAAGTGCATCATCAGAGAAATTTTGAATCTTGACAGTTGAGCAAATTTCAAGAATTCATCTAAGTGTTTGTAGGGATCCTCATTTGTAAGTCCATAGAAAGATGGTAACATTTGGATTACACTTGACTTAATTTCATATTGGACAGCCTCTACTGGAGGCACTTGAATGCAGGGAGAGTAGGTATACCTTGAAGGAGTGAAATACTCTTTTAACTGTCGTGGTTGATTATTTTCGTTATTAGGATCCATAATTCTGAGTCTGTTTGCTCTAATAGTTCTTTCTATCTCAGGATCTAAGGGTATAAGGTTGGGTTGCAACGATCGGCGACCAAGCATACACCCTACCAATGACTCTAAAGCAAACAGTTTATTATTATTATTATTATTATATTTTTTTAATAGAAGAAAAAGAGGGAGATTCTAAAGAAAATACCTTAAAAATTTCTAGAAATAAGAGGAATGAATAATTTAATTAGGATTTAATAATTCTTAGCAATCAAGTTAGCAAAGATTAGACTATCTATTTTAGGTTTACCCTAGATCTAGACAGCTCCTAACTTCCAAGACCGCCTTGTCTATTGAGCTCGAAGTCCTTAGGGGCTGATGTCTAATTAATTTTAGAGTTAAAGGTTTGTGTTAATGCAGAACGAAGGATGTGGTTTGTGGGCCAAGGAAGGGTGATGAAATCCCCACCTTATCTTGATTAGGGGTTTGTGCCCTTAAAGTTAATTATGAAATGCTATGCAACAATCAGATGTCCAGCTCTTGAAATTATCAAACAAAATTAATCTAATTATTTATTTTTTTAAAAAAGATTTTTGTGATTAGGTTTCTAATTTCTAATAAATTATGAGATGTCAATGGAAGAATTTTGAGTTTTGTAGAAAATAAATACCTAAGACAATCTAAGCATAGGAAAAAATAATTATTTTATTTATATATTTTATTTTTATAAATTTTTATAAATTTTTTTATTTTGTTTTCTTAAATTAATTATGTTTTATGGAAGGTATCTTAGGGTTTTTCTTTCAGGTTTTTTTTAAGGTAAGTTAATTAAAAGAAAATTTGATTAGGTTAAAAGTGGATTTGTAACAAGAAGAAAGTAATATTTTTTTTATGTGTTAAAAAAAAATGCAATTCTAACAATTAAGGAAATAAAATAAAGACACAATAACTATTCAAAAATTAAGAGAAAATTAATCTAATTTTTTATATATTTATATATATTTTTTTAATTTTTATATATTTTTTTAAATTTTTTTTTTTTTCAAAATAACACACTTAAGTCCCCAACAACGGCGCCAAAAATCTAATGCGTGTCGTAGCGCAACGATTAAAACACCTTAATTTTACTATTAGAATAGCGAGAGTAAGGGATCGATTCCACAGGGACTCTAGCGATTATCTTGAAATAAATTTATAAATTTAACTAAATAGATAAGTAGTAGTGCAAAATAATCAAGATATGGTCTATTTTATAAGAGCACGGCTCGTACCCGTAGATCACGGCCCGTCCTATTAAGCATAGATCAGTCTAAAATTATTTCTACTTAAATATAATTAAACATGAATAGAAGAAACTTTATTTCATAGCATTCAATTAAAAATTATGACATTAAGAAGGCACCAAGAAATAAATTCTTCCTAAACCAAATCAAAGACAGACTGAACCGGTTGAAGACAGGCTGAACCGGATCAAGCTCTCTGCAGACACCTCCTAGAAGAACATTCATGAACTACGGACCACGGACGGCTGCCTGATAACAGATCTTCTTCACGCTCCAAGAAGAGGATATCACGGCACGAACAAATCTTCTCCACGGGACGAACAGATGTCTGGGATGCTCCTCTGACCTCCTGCAAACTCCAAGCCACCTGGAACAGATCTTTCTCACGGCTGGATAGAGCACCGCTGGAACAGAGCTTTTCTCATGGATGGAACAGGACTTCTTCGATTGAGGAACAAACCACGGATGGCTCCTTGGTACACCATCCTCCCTCTGCTGCTATTTGTAGAAGCCCAGACGCGGTGAAGACGCGGCCCAGACGCAATGTTGCCAAAATAGAGGACGCGGGCGCGCGAGAAAATCCTGGATAAATCGTGAATAAAATCCAAATTCCTTTAAGATGAATTTAATTCGTCCAATTTGATAACCACCTATTCAATTTATTCCTTAGTTGGTGGAGGAAACGGTTGGATTTGAAATAGGAGAAGAATTTGCTGAGAAGATGGTGAAGTCGGCAATAGGTTTGCCGACTTTGCTTTAAAATGCATGCTAAATTCTTATAAAATCAATTCCAAGCTTGTTTTAAGTCCGATTTGAGTGCCGTTTGCATCGTTAAATTCCTAAAATCGAGCTCTTTAAATTGATAAGGTTTTACTTAAAATATTATATAAAATATTAAAATATTAAATAATAATATGTACGTTAAATTATTAATTAATAGGTTTAGTGATAATTATTTATGCGTTTATCACCCGTATGAGTGGGCTGATCTAAGCATGTGATATTTGTACACATATATGCTTATAAATATAAACTCATCATAATAATAAAACAAATATTTCATAAACTTTAACACGGTCAATGATGTCCATACAATCCCTGTCGGACAACAAAAATACATACACAAACTTCTTACATAAGTATGTAACATATCTCGGCTGTCACACTCTATACAAACCTAGACTCCTCACATGAGCCTGGAACACATTCCTAGG
This sequence comes from Calamus simplicifolius, assembly GCA_900491605.1. Lineage (NCBI taxonomy): Eukaryota > Viridiplantae > Streptophyta > Magnoliopsida > Arecales > Arecaceae > Calamus > Calamus simplicifolius. The sequence continues at coordinate 832,127 of UESW01004255.1, forward strand.
AATGGGCTTTGTCAGTGGATCAGCAGCATCCTATCAGTAGAGATATGCTTAAGAGAAACTTCTCCTTGCTTGACCATGTCCCGAATGAAGTGATATCTGATGTTAATATGCTTGGTCCTTCCATGGTACTTAGGATCCTTAACATATTGTAATGCTGACATACTATCAGAACTGATCTAAATAGCCTTATAAGCATTAGCTGAAATCTTGGGTCACCTCAAGAACCTCCTCAGCCATACGGCCTCCTGGACAGTAGCTAAACAAGCAATATATTTATCTTCCATAGTGGACAGGGCAGTGCAGCTTTATTTTTTACAGCAACAAGTGACAGCTTCACCTCCAAAAATGAACACATATCCTGTGGTGGATCTATGCTCGTCTCTATCACCAACCCAATCAGAGTCACAAAAATCCTTTAATCTCATATCTCTACCCTGATAGCTTTGGATGAGATTGGCAGTACTATAAAAGTAACAAAAATCCTTTTAATTGTAACCCAATGAGCAAGTCCTGGATTACTTTGGTATCGGCTAACCAAGCTGACTGCAGAGCAAATATCAGGATGGGTACACAATATAGCGTACATCAAGCTTTCTACAACACTTGTCTAGGGGATCTCATCTTTTCTCTCTCCTCATCAGTTCTAGGGTACTGATTGATTCTCAAAGTATAATCCTTCTCTATTGGGGTATCCACGGGTTTAGAATATTGCATTCGGAATCGCTCTAAGATTTTCTCAATATATGTTTCTTGAGACAAACCAAGAAACTTCTTAGCATAATTCCTTAGGATCCTCACTCCCAATATAGAATTCACCTCACCCATATCCTTTATCTCAAAGATAGAGGAAATCCACTCCTTAGTGGCATTGATCACTCCTATGGAACTCCTAGCTATTAGGATGCCATCCACATATAGCGCTAAAATCAGAATTCCACTGTCTAATTTCTTAATGTACACATAGTGGTCCTCCTCAATCATATCTAAGCCAATCGGTGTAATGGCTTCATGAAACTAGAGGTACCATTACCTAAATGAATGCTTGAGACCATACATAGATCTTCTAAGGTGGCACACTTTGTCCTCCTATCCTTTGGTCATAAAGCCCAAAGGTTGATCTATATGGATCTCTTCATCCAGGCTTCCATTAAGAAATGTTGTCTTAACATCCATTTGGTGTAGATCAAAATCTAAATGGGCTGCTATAGCTAGGATCAGGTGAATGGAGGCAAATCTCACCATAGGAGAAAATATCTTCTCATAGTCTACATCTTCCATATGGGTATAACCCTTCGCCACAAGATAAGCCTTGTACTTATCAATTGACCCATCAACCTTGTACTTTATCTTAAGAACCTACTTATTTCCTATAGATTTGTGTCCGAAGGTCTATCAAGTTTCACACATGATTTTTGTCCATTGATACCATCTCATCTTCTATAGTAGCTAATCACTCATTATGAGCAGGTGAAGTGAGTGCCTTTTCAACAAGAACAGACTCATCTGGATCCAACGGAGTGTAGAGAAACACATTCCCTTTAATCCCAAAATGTCATCGTAGAATATGACCATGTTTGCTTCTCTGTAACTACATATCTAGACCCTGAGGACCGCTCTCTGATGGTCTATCAACCCTCATGGATGAGCACCCACTAGGCTTAGTTTGTGTGCTCCCATTGTCTAGTGTGACACTCCCACTGGGCCTAGCATTCTCACTATCTATGGCGATCTCTGAGATAGGTCAAAAATCTCCTCCCATGCCAGATATAGTAGGAAGATCCTCCTGTAACTTATATAGGGACATGTCCTTTCTAATTTCACCAATGCTCGAGAATTCATTCTCTATAAACTCCATGTCCCTGTACTTCACTTCAGTCAATCCTCCATTAGGATAAGCACCGTACATCATGTAACCCTTCGAATTCTCTATAAATTCAATCAAACGAATGGAAGCAAATCTCACCATGGAAGAAAATATCTTCTCATAGTCTGCACCTTCTATCTAGGTATAGCCCTTCACCACAAGATGAGCCTTGTACTTTTTAATTGATCCATCAGCCTTACACTTTATCTTAAGAACCCACTTACTTCCTGTAGATTTGCATCCAAGCAGAAGGTCTACCAAGTTCCACATATGATTCTTGGCCATCGATACCATCTCATCTTCCATAGCAGCTAGCCACTCATTATGAGCAGGTGAAGCGAGCACCTCTTCAACAAAAGCAGGCTCATATTGATCCAATGAAGTGCGAAGAAACATATTCCCTTCAATCCCAAAATATCATCATGGAATATGACCATGTTTGCTTTTTCGTAATTGCAGATCTAGACCCTGAGGACCGCTCTCTGGTGGTGCATCAACCCTTATGGATGAGCACCCACTAGGCTCAGTTTGTGTGCTCCACTGTCTTGTGCATCACTCGCACTTGGCCTAGCATTCCTACTATATGTGGCGATCTCTGAGACAGGTCAAAAATTCTCTTTCGCGCTAGAGATAGTAGGAAGATCCTTCTGTAACTCAAACAAGGATAAGTCCTTTTTAATTTTACCAATGCTCAAGAATTCATTCTCTATAAAATTCACGTCCCTGGACTCCACTTTAGTCAACCCTTCAACAAGATGTGCACCATACATCACGTAACCCTTCGAATTTTCAGGGTGCCTGATGAATACCTTTTTGCTTTCCCAACTTATGGGAGGCGTTGTGAACATATCCTACTGAGCCCTAGGGGTGCAAATGATTCATAGAGGATCTCACACCATACCATATCTCATATGGAGTAGAGGGTACATGATTAAGGATGTAGGCAATAGTCAATAGCGTATCTCCTCAAAAACTGATTCAAAGGTTTGCCTGCACCATCATCGACCTAATCATGTCTAGTAAAGTCCAGTTTTGATGCTCGACAATACCATTCTGTTGCGATGTCCTAGAAATGGTAAGCTTCCTACGTATCCCCTTTTCCTTACAGAGCCATTGAAATTGTTCAGATAGATATTCGTGGCCGCTATCAATTCGGAGAGTCTTCAAAATCCTCTTCTTCTGATTTTTCACCTCAGCTAAAAAGTGTCTAAAATAATCCAGTGCTTCATAGCGATGGGAGATCGGGTATATATACCCAAATCATGAATAATAATATATACACATGAGAAAATAGGAAGTGCCATGGCATGCCCTAACACTCATGGGTCCACAGATATCACAATGTACTAGCTTTAATGGGTGAGAGACCCTAAAAGCCTTACCAAAAGGCTTTCTTCATATTTTTTTTGCTAGATAAGACTCACACACAGGAGACTTATCTTGGTAAGAGGGCCTAATAGCTCTTCTCTAGCCATACGTGCCATCCTATATTGGCCCATATTATCAAATCTGGCATGCCATAGAAAATAATCATCACAGACAAGAATAGAAGCACAAGAAATTAAGGAATAAGTATCACACAAATCAACATCAAGTCTAAAGAATTCTTGTGATAAATATCCACAAAAGGATAAAACACCATCTAGATAGACATACGATCACTAGGAAAATAAAAAGTATAACCAAGTGCCAACAGGGTAAGAACAGAACAAAGATTACATCAGATAGTTGGGACATACAAAGCATCATGTAGGATCAACACATGTCTACCATGAAGCATAACACGGTATGCTCCTACTCCCAAAACCTGCTCACACAGACCATTTTCAAATATGACAAACTGGGTATCTATAGGTATTCGATGAAAATCCATAAAACTAGCTCGATCTTGCACTATATTTTGTTTGCTCCCATATCTACAATCCAATCGGGGAGTGTGTTAGCAACTAATGCTTATGAACAAACATAGACATAGCCTAATATGGAGCACACCTTCTTTGGCTTAGTGCAATCATGAGTAAAGTGGCCTTTTGCTCCATAGTTGTAGCACTTAATCTTTGTCACATCTCTCTTGCCCCCTCGGCGTTCTCTCTTTGGTTTGGCCATAGTTTTTCTTTAGATCCCTGGCGACTCTTATTACGTGCCTTTTTCCTCTTTTTGTTCTTGGGCCTCGAAGACTCATCAAAACCGCATAGGCCAAGGGGAGGGAAGTCTCAATGCGCTCAGCTTTTAGCTCAAGGTGACAAGTAATGTTCTCAAAAGTCTTGATGTGCTCATCGTGAGTCATCAAGAGTTTCATCTGACTCCATTGAGGGTCAAGTAGTGAACGTATCACTGCAAGGACCTGTTGCTTATCAGTAAGTCAACTCCAGTAGTCTTTAGGTCCCTAATCATGTTTTTTATCATACAAAGGTGGGTGGATATGGAATGATTGGGATCCTTGACATATTGCATGAATCTAAGGCTCAAGGCACGTAGCCTTGTTGTCGAAGTTTAATCAAACTCGATCTTGAGCTGGCTTCACATATCTTGAGCAGTCTGGCAATGCTCAAAGTTGCCAATAAGATCATTGTGCATGATGCTCAATATGGTAAAGCATGTATAACGATCTTTCTTTACCCAATTTTCATAGACTTCTTGATTAAGGTGATGTTGCTCAGTAGTGCCAGGCTCTGGTGGTGTCATGCTAGTTGTTAGGGCCTTCAAGACTTCTAATTCATTCAGCAGGTATTGAATTTTTTATGCCACATTTCATAGTTATGTCCATCTAGCTTCTTACCTTTATTGAGATCAACTATCACTGTTTTGAAGGCCATTATTGCATTCAGTCAAGTAAGCTATGGACATCAGGCACATATTATACCATTATCTAGAAAATAATTAGATTACAAATGTTCCTTATTATAAATAAGATCAAAAATTTCACTAAGCTTATAATCATCACTCATTTAATAAGATGAAACAAAGAACCTGATAATTTTTTTATAGAAACACATCTATGTTATCCACATAAACAATATGTTCACAGAATACTTATGGAAAATATCATAAATACCCCTTATGCACTAAGTATAAATTAATTATGTCAGTAGAAAATATATAGAAACATGCATAAACGATATTTATACACTAAGCATAAATAATTATCCATCCAGAAAAAAATAGTTACAAAAAAAATTAGGCAAAATGACAATGATAATATCCATGCACAAAGCACATACAATCATGCCACATCAAAAAAAAAAAATTAATAATTTTTTGATTTTTTAATATTTTTTTTGATTTTTTTTGGATTTTTCTTTAATTTTTTAATTTTTTTATAATTTAAAAAAATTAGAAAATTGAAAAAAAATGTCATGTCGGCTGATGTCAGCGGGATTGACATGTGAACGACCACTCAGCCACCATGCCAGCATCTAATCTTTGTTAGCATGCTATCTGCGTGGATAGCCATGTGGCAACCATGCATGTGCCACATGGCATGGCAGCCATATGGCAGAACATGCTTGCCACATCATCACAGTGCCGACGTGGTTGCCACATTAGCACTACCCATTTTTATTTTATTTTATATGGATAAATACTAGAATGCCCCTGGATATCCACGAATTTATAGATGGTGCCACCCGTAAACTCATTATTTGTCACCATGCATGCCGCCCATACGGCAGCAATGTGGGACCACCCTGGCCCTTCGGCCGTCGGGAGGAGGCCCGGGGGGGGTCTCTGGTGGCAGACAAGAAGTCATCGGCCGTTGGAGACCACTTGGAATCGCGACAGAGGCTCACATCCGCCGCATGAGCAGCGGAGGCATGGACTTCCCCGGGCCTCTAACGGCCGAGGAAGAAGTCGATCACACTCTGGCAGCCCGGCATCTAGCCCCGGGGGGCTTCGGCAATAGGCGAAGCATCGTCGGCCGTCGAAAATCTCCCAGTGGCCACTGTGGCCATAGGGACACATGAGCAGCGAATATAGGGGCATCCTCGGCCCCCAAACGGCCAAGGAAGAAGTTGGACAGGCTTCGGTGACGGGTGAGGTCAATGATGGTTGCCGATTGAGTCAGGTGATCCCAGGCCATGAGAACGGCCTATGTCACGCGGACGGTCCAAGACCGGATGGAGGAGAACGTTGTCCCCGGCCATCGACGACCGTGGAAGAAGGGAAAAAGATCCTCGGCGGCCGAAGAGGAAGCTCTCTGGCCATCGAATATGATCCGATGACCCTCCCCTTTGGCCTATCAAAACCAAGGTTCGCTGCGGCACCCATGACCATTACAGAACCTCCCTTCATTCCCTTTTTTTATTATTTGTATACTTTGCTGTGGCACCCATGGCTGAAGAAGAGACAGACGGTGGCGTCTTGCAGCCGCAGCCTGTACCCCAACAATCTCTACCCTCGTTAGTTATCAGCCTCAGGGCGATGATGACCGGTGAGACTCTGATACCAATTTAAGGCCAAAGCAAGGGAATATACCTTGTTTTGGTGATAGTAGAAGTAACGGATCGTTGGTCATCGGGGCTATCAGAGTCCCCATTTTGTTCACATTCCTGAGCTGTGATACCGGTGAGGAAGAGGAGGAAGGGAGGTTTCTTTGTCTTCATCTTTTAGCCTCTTTGTCTATCTATTAGAAGACCTCCTTGATCTTCTGTTATAGGCACAGAATAAGGCTAACAACAGATAAAGCTGAGAGCAGAATACCAAGAGTTTCATACGAAAAGTCCCATAAGATGGGACTCTATGTGGGCATCTGACATGTCACCCAAGCCAACAGAAACAATACAAAAACTTGGCTTGCAAAAATTTTAAAAGAAATTATTTGCAATATTTGATTCCATATAAGTATTCAAAGACCATCCGATATATAAATGCATGCTTTTACATTCTACTTGTATTTAAATTCTGATATATTAGTTAGACCAAGGGATCAAATTCAAATGACAAAAGTTATGATTGGTCCATAATCAGCATTAGAAGAATTTATTTGTATTCTTTGGTATACGTAAGTTATATGAGTTAAATGTTATGGCCCTAGCAATGCGGCACGCGGCGAGGTTGCACGCAGACTGGGCCCTGCACAGGGGCAGTGCCAAATCTGAAATGCTGCTCGTGTTTGCAGAACCTTCAGGATGGCATAGTGCAGGATGCTGCGCAAGTATATTGAGAGGAGACTTAGCGTCGCTGCGCATGGCTGGAGCACGCGCAGGCCGGGCCGACTCACGGGATGGCACGCTGCCCTTGAGGCATATGGAGAGGCCTTAGGTAGGCCTTTGATGCGCGTGAGCGTGTGCGCGGGCCGGTGCTGGGCGTCGGGCGCTCATGGCCGCGCGCTGGTATGCGCATGGGCCGTGTGCGAGCTGGCACTAGGAGCCAGGCACACACGGCTGCGTGCTGGGATGCGCAAGGGAATGCGCGTGCACTGGCGCTGGAGGCCGGGCACGCAAGCGGTCATGTGAGCAGGCACGTGACCGCTTAGCCCATGGCTAGCCGACGCATGGCTAAGGTAGGTGACCCGGCCAGGCATGTGACCAGGCCATTGGCTGGGCCAGCCTAGCTCGCACGCGGGGCGGACGCGGAGCCAACCTGGCCAGGATTGTGCAAAGGAGATCCCATGATTTGCATGGATGCGCTGCCAGCATGGAAGACGCATCCGCAACGCAGGAGCGCCGCAGCCGTGCAGGCGGCACAGCCGGCACGAGCATAGAGACGGGCACGCATGCCTAGGCGGTTGGCTAGACAACTTGGTGGAGGACAGTTTTGGGATTTTGGGAGATACCATTGAGATAAGGCTTATCAAATGAATGAGGCGGTGGCTAAGTCGGCTGGGAGGGCCTATTTAAGGCTGGGCGGATCCTAGACTTAAAAAAAAAAAACTGATTGAAGGAGATCCAACTTCCAAGGGATCAAATCATCCGAGTGAAGTTCGGGTGGGCCACCAAGCGACCAAAGGAGGGCGTGTGAGGTTGGCGAGCGGCTAGATCAGTGGAGATCGCAGCGCGTGAAGGTCGAAGTCAGGCGGACTTGGACGAGGACGGGACGTGGCCGACACGCAAAGGCGGTGCGCGGGTGCGAGGCATCCACATGTCAGTTCTTGTTGAGTGAGGTTGGAGCGAGCACTTTGTGAGATCTTTGTTAGGGACAGAGAGGAGTGTCTTTGTAGCCTTCAGCAACCTCATTATTCCAATTAACTTAATGAAGAGTTCTTTGGTTGGGAAGGCTGTGCTTCCCGTATATCGTTGTGTTTGGGTGGGACTTGTCTTTGGGGATTTTTATTTCATTGTTCTGGGGTTGAGGCTAGTTAGGAGAATGGATCCTTTAACGCCATCACCGGATAGATGCAAGGATCTAGTGGCCATAGGGAGCGCTTGCGCATGCCGATTGAAAGCCCGGTGACAAGCTGGTATTAGAGCATGGTCAAAGCAAGTTCCAAGCATAGATGGTGAGAGCGGTAGGAGACCGCATGACCATTTTGGAGGGGATTGTGGGAGATCCAGGAGAAGGATCGACCATGAATTTGGTAGCTATGTGCGCAGAATTGAGCATGCAGTTGGCAGAGTTGAGGACTTCGCATAATCAGTTGATGGAGGCGCACGAGGGGCTGCTTCGCGACCTTGAGCATCAAAGTCTGCAACAACAGTGATCAGATCTGGCCATGGAAGAGAGATTGGAGCTTCAGATCCATGCTTTGGAGCAGGAGGTGATCCGTCTGAGGCAGGAGGCGCGGAGTCCAGACCACTTGGTCGGCGCTCCGACAAAGGAAGCGAAGGTCAGGGAGCCAAAGTCCTTCGGCAGAGTCAGGAGTGCGACAGAAGTGGAGAACTTCATATGGGATATGGAGACTTACTTTCATGCGGCGAAGATCCCAGCACCTGATCAGATGGATCGGGCCTCAACATATTTGGAGGGGAACATCAAGCTTTGGTGGAGGACTAGGATGGCCGAGGATGACCGTGTAAGGCATCCCCGAATCGAGACATGGGAGATCTTCAAGAGGGAACTGAAGGCTCAGTTTCAGCCGAGCAATGCAGGGTGGCTTACTCGAGAGAATTTGCGGAAGCTGCGGCAGACAGGAAACATCCGGGAGTACGTGGCATAGTTCAGAAATTTACTTCTGGAGGTTTCCAACATGTCTGAGGAAGATAAGCTATTTAACTTCCTCGCTGGTCTACAGGGTGGGCGCAGGCCGAGCTTCGCAGGAGGGAGGTGAGGGATATTCCCTCAGCCTTCGTAGCAGCAGAGGCACTGGTGGACTTTCGCAGCGGTACGACTTCGGGTAGTGGTGGCCAAGGCAAGGGAAAGCGCAAGAGTGCGTCACCACTGCGGAATCGAAAAGGAAAGGAGTTACCACATGCAGCAGCAAAACCAAAGGGACATGCGACTTTTGCTGGATGCTTCATATGCGGAGGGTTGCATCTAGCACGGGAGTGTCCAAGAAAGGTGGCGGTAGCGACCATCACTACCTAGGGAGATAGAGCGTCCGGGAGTTCGGGGGAGGAGCCAGTAGCGAGGATGGCCCCACTACAGTCCATCAACACTTTGGCTGCGAGAAGGCAACGCCAAAGTTTGATGTACGTGAGGGCTCGGGTCAATGGAAGGATAGTGTGGGCCTTATTTGATTTCGGCGTGACACACAATTTTGTGAGCCAAGGAGCGGCGCACAGATTAGGGTTAGGAGAGTTATCCCAGCCTTGTAGGGTAAAGCCTGTAAACTCCGAGGAGATGGAGTCTTTGGGCCAAGCGGAGGCCACATTGGAGGTGGGCTCTTGGACTGGGCGCTGCAGCATGTCGGTCTTGCCGATCGACGACTACGACCTGATACTCGGGATGAACTTCTTCATCAAGAGCAAGGCCATGGTCATGCCTCATCGGAGGGGCATCTTGATCTGGAGAGGTAGGCATCCTTACTTCGTTCCAGTGGAGGGATGGCGTAGGACAGTGAAGGGTCGGGGCAAGGGAGTGCCACCCCATTAGACTTGAGGTTGCGCGACAACCTCACGCCTAGGCCACGCATGGGAGAGCCTAGGCATGGAGGCATGGGGTAGGAGGTGGAGGCGGGATGGCTCGACGAGTGGGCTATCCAACCGAGGAGGCATCAGGGGGTGCGCATGGTAGGTGGCCGTGTTGGGACTTGGGAGACTTTGGCCAGGAGGGCTAAGGTATGCGATGACGAGGTGCATCAGGTGGATGCATTGCGCGGCGGCATGGTGGTTGACGAGGGCATCGAGATTTCAACGGGGGGAGGATTGTTACGGCCCTGGCAATGCGGCGCGCGGCGAGGTTGCGCGCAGGCCGGGCCCTGCACACGGGCAGTGCTAAGTCTGCAATGTTGTTCATGTCTGCAGAACCCCCGGGATGGCACAATGCAGGATGCTGCGTAAGTATATTGAGAGGAGACTTGGCACGCTGCCCTTGAGGCATGCGGAGAGGCCTTAGGCATATTGCCTAGGCCTTTGATGCACGTGGGCGCGTGCGCGGGCCGGCGCTCGGCTCCGGGCATGCACGGCTGCACGCTGGGACATGCAGGGGCGTGCGCGGGCCAGCGCCGGGCGCTGGGCGCGCATGATGCCCTCCGTGGGCGCACACAGGCTTGTGCGTGCACTGGCGCTAGAGGCCGGGCACACGCTCGGTCATGTGAGCAAGCACGAGACCGCTTAGCCGCGGCCAGCCTTGCGCGTGGCTAAGGCAAGTGACCCGGCCGGCTGGCGCGTGCCAACCAGGCACGTGACCAGGCTATTGGCTGGGCTAGCCTGGCTCGCGCACGTGGGCCAGATGCGGAGCCAGCCTAGCCAGGATTGTGCGGAGGAGATCCCGTGATTTGCACGGATGCGCTGCTAGCCTGGCAGATGCGTCTGTAACACGGAAGTGCCGCATGCGCGCAGAGACGGGCCTGCGCGCCTGGGCGGTTGGCTAGACAGCTTGGCAGAGGACAGTTCTGGGATTTTGGGAGATACCTTTGAGATAAGGCTTATCCAATGGATGAGGCGGTGGCTAAGTTGGCTGGGAGGGCCTATTTAAGGCTGGGCGGACCCAGACTTAAAAAAAAAACGGTTGGAGGAGATCCAACTTCCAAGGGATCAAACCATCCGAGTGGAGTTCGGATAGGCCACAAAGCGACCACAGGTCAGTTCTTGTTGAGTGAGGTTGGGGCAGGCACTTTGTGAGATCTTTGTTAGGGATAGAGAGAGTGTCTTTGTAGAGTTCTTTGGTTGGGAAGGCTGTGCTTCCCGTATATCTTTGTGTTTGGATAAGACTTGTCTTTGAGGATTTTTATTTTATTGTTCTGATGTCGAGGTTGGTTAAGAGAAGAGATCCTCTAATGCCATCACTAGTAGACGCAAGGACCTAATGGCCATAGGGAGTATTTGAGCGTGCCGATTGAAAGTCCGATGATATAAATCTATTCTAACTCCATCTATAAGGATAAAAGATTTCATTCAAATAAAAAATTATTATTAGAATTTTTTTGATCTATATGAATATCTAAGATTTACTGGAATATACTCCTATGCTACATCATCAAGTCGGAGACTATCACATATTCAATTCTAAGTAACTTGTTATTCCCGAGGCTGGATGCTAATATGTCGGCCGTTCTTGGTTTGATGAGTCATGTGGTCTGGTGGTGAACTCGATCTCAGCCATTTGCTGGCCAAGAAAGTGGCTCAGGGCAATAATATAATGCAAGTTGACCCCTCGGGTACGATATATCTGAACCAATAGGCTGGACCGAAGGCTTTAAAACCAATACATTATTAAAGAGCCTTGAAGAGCCGTCTCCTTAGGTACGTGTTGGGTAAGAGATGCACTCTTGCACTAAATCAGGTCCTCCTTTTTGTAATATTCTTTCTTGTTACTCGGAGGAAATGGTGCAAATTTGCCCCGAGTTTGAAGCTGCAGCTTGGATTTTCAAGAGTACCACCACTGCTAATCTCTCTCTCTTCTTCTCAATAGATAACAACAATAATGACACCTTAATCCCAGATCCAATGTAAAATATATAAAATTTTGAGCATGCTTGGCTGATGGCAATAGTAATAATGAAACTTTAATTTCAAACTAGTTATAATTAGTTGCATAAATTCTTCTCTTTCATTCTATATAATTTTATATTATATTTTATAAAATCTAAATTTTTTTATTTTTATTTTTATGTAATTTTTAATTTATCATTATCTTACATAAAAAATTATTTTTTATATCTCTTTTATATTTTTTAAGCTTCAAGCATAAGAAATAGTCCTGCTAAAAGCGTTAGCAAACTAATGAAGATAAGCATCCACCAACATGCTTTTTAAAATTGATCATGGATCATCTCACAGACTTGAGGAAGAGAGTCCTGAAAAACCTCAAGCATAGACTTCCCAAATAAGCTTGATTATTCAACCTATCAGTTTAAGGAGTTTCGCTCGTTTGTAAGATTAAAATAACCGCATGCGAATATAAAACTTTTTTTTAAAAAAAAATCCACATAAATATATAAGCCATAGGTATAATTTATATTTACCATATAAAGTAATATACTAATACAATATTATTGGTATCAATATTCGTCACAAAATCCTTTATATCAATAGAAATAATGGTAAGAATAATAAACTAGTAATGCATGTGTATTTAGTTTGAAACTCCTGCAAGAATAGAAAGCGAGCGTGAAAGATGCTGAAGATTGTTCGTCTAAGATTTTTTGATGTTTAACTTAGTGAGAAAGAATAAGGATATAAAAAAAACGTGCTTTATATTCACTTTAACGGAAAAAAAAGATTAAAAAGTGCAAAAAATTTAGGGTTTAATATTACTAAAATGAAGAAAAAAAAAGAAGGAAAAAAAAGAAAAATTCCTCTACCTTCGGTCTCGTTCTTAAAGATGAGCTTGAAATCAAATGCTTAGATTGTTGATGTTGTGATGATGTGGTTTGTTACAATGAAGTAGCGAGCAAGACTCTTTTTGATTGTGGTGTATTGCTTTTGCCTCAAAGATATCAACGTCCAGTTTTATTGCATCTGTATAAATGATCTGTAATTATATTGGACAAAATATTCAGAAGTTTCATCGATCGTATTAGTCTGATGCTACTTTGGTAATGTTGACGACGTGAACTGGTAGCCAGTCTTGCTCGACCGGATACAATAATTTATCTATCATGATTAGAAATTAACATACATACGTATATAAAGAATAGACTACAGGAAATCTTTTGCTTAATCTCTATTGGCTAGCAAGAAGGATGAGAGTGTGTCGGCCGCTTGGAGCAACCAATTTTATAGGACAGAACAACCTAAACTCCACACCACGCGATCAGACTCGGAGCAGCAATATCAAATCAGATTAAAGGCTAGTGTAACAACCCGGGCTCAGGTATAGCATTCATGAACCCATTTTGTTATAATAAAAAAAATAAATTGAACAAGGTTCACATCAACTTAGATCATCATAGTTCAAAAAGAATCTAATTGGTACTTGTCTATCTTTCTTAATTAGTTATAAATCATACAATTAACTTTCAATTTTTCGATGTAAAACTATTAAGAGGGGCATCACAATCTATCCTCCTTATAGAGATGACATCCTCATTATCAGAGACAATTGATCATAACCATCAGACAGACAGAATTCTAAAGATGATTCTTACAGATTCAAGAGATGACTTTCATCCTCTATGAATGTAGCATTTTGTCCTATGTGGCACTTAGCTTCTATATTTTTGACTGATGTATAGCTCTGATATCATATTATAACGATTTAGGTCCAGGATCCGTAGCATTTATGAATCCATTTTATTATAATGAAGCAAGATAAACAATGTCTGCATCGATCTGGATCAGCCCAAAAGAAATTTAATTCATGCTTGTTCATTTCGTTTAACCGTTATAAATTATATAATCAACTTTCAATTATCTGAAGTAAGATTATTGGGTAAGGCATCACAGCTCTAGCAAGTCAACCAATTCATTATGTTATCCCTGAAACGATGAGGCCCATAATACAATAGCAAGTCAACCAATTAATTATGTTATCTTTGAAACGATTAGAGCCATACAATTTGCTTAATGAATAGACTTATTTGATAATATCGGATGCCTTGACTGACTAGCTAAATAAACTAGGCTCCAATTAGTAGGTTCATCAGCATAGGAACCTAGCTAAAGAGTAAATCCAACACCATCCATGTTACACCAGTGGAATCTCGGATACACCGGAACAAAAGCAGTAGCCAATCACGAAGCAGATCACGTGCCAATACAGTGGATGAAGGACGCTCCGGGGAAACAGACTTGACTCGCGAGCGTCTTTTCAACGGTTACCTCAAAGGTCCCGACACTCCCTGCCATAATATAAATAAAAGCGCAAAGGCTCACACCGCGGTGGCCCTCGTGAAAGCGGCCTCAAAGTTTCTCCGCTGCCATTATTGCACGATTGGATCGCATCTCGCGCACTGGAACCTGTGAACGATCTCATCCTCCAAAGGTCACGTCCGATGTCTTTCTGTAGAAAAATACCACCCATAACGTGGTGAAATCTATTGGACTTTTGCCATAATCGATGCATTTATGGGTGACTACACTCGTTGGAGAAAGTTCAGATGTTGCTTGCTAGGAATGGCAACCTGGAACAGTGACGCTTGAAAGAACAAAACGAAGTAAAGGCCTGGTGCGCTTTCATTTATCTGGCTCTCTCTCTTGGAACTCTTTCCAGCGGTCACTTCAGATAGAAAGGACGAATGGTACTGGTATCTCCATCTGGACGTCTACGGCCTCCACGCCTTTTGAGCCGGGGATTTTGGGTTTTTTTTTAATATAATGTATTAATTTGTTCTGCCCGTTGCAAGGCGTTGTTTCCATCTGCCATGATGGGGGGAGTTAGTGGGCGGAACAGTAGTTATCTTGGAAGCGTCCCGAGGAAAGCTCTGGTCCACCCCCCTCGTTCAGTCGTTCGCATCATGAAGAGGCGAGAATTTTGCGTCGGGATTCAATGGATGGAAGGGTAAGATCAGATGATGCACGTTATCCGCGTTTAAGCTTACTTTTCTATCGTAAAAACCCTTGAGATGTTATCATCGTTAATTCTTTATGTAAAAGTAATTTGATCTTTAATAATATTATTAAGATCTTAATATTGATATGATATATAGTAATAATTAAATATTCTTAATAATTTGGCTCATTATATTTGTTATAAGACAAAAAAAAAAAAAAAAATTAGATATCGAAATATCAAAGTTAGTCATATCTATGATTAATTAATCTTTTTTATTTTAAAAATAAATATCCATAATATATCATGTGGGCATCATAATAATTTATTTTATTTATATTATTTATTTTTATTTTTATATTTAGATTAAATTAACTTTGATCAATTTTAAGCCTAAGTAAAGGAGAAGGGTTGTGTTAGATAACTAACAGTGATAGCTGATAGTCAAAATAAGTTATCATCAAATCTTCTAAAACATAAATCTACTAAATTCATATAGATATGTCATAAAATTTTAAAAAATAAAATTAAAATTAAACATATAAGAGAAATGATAGTAATAGCTCCAATTGAAGATAAAATGAGAGAAAATCGACATATACAACGAAGACCTTTACATGCTCTAGTTAAAAAGAATGATCTTTTAACAATCTATGATAACGATAGGAGTAGAGATAGAGCTAACCAACATAGACAAAAATAATTAAATAAAATATATTTATTTATAATTTGATTGTCAACTTACTCCTAAATAGAGCAGAGTAGAGGAGCAGATTCATGTAGCCGATCTCATATAGTTGAAAAAAGGCTTAGATGAGTTGAGTATATTAGATTAAATTCTTATATCATTTTTAAAATATTATAATGTACCATTCTTATACTATATTAATATAAAAATAATATTATATTATAGTCTCATATTTTAATATTAAAATTATAATTATGCTATATATGATATTATACAATTATATTGTATATATATATTATAATAATATAATATTATAACTATTATAATATTTATTATTATATTATTATGTATAAATATTATACTATTGAATTATATTATATTAATTTAAAAATATTATTAATTATTTTTTATATGAATGAAAGGTATTTTGATGCTTTTTTTTTTTTGGTACAAAAGCGGGCGATCACACTAACCTAGTGCGAGTCAGCCCAGAAAGGTCCGAATACAAAAATTGCTGTAAAATAGATGGACAGGGATCGCTCGGCTTCCAATACCACGATCCAACATGCTGGGCCACAAAGGACGCTACCCAGTCCGCCGCCGAATTGGCTTCTCAATAAATATGGTGAATCCGGGTACAGACGACCTTGGAAAGGATGGAACGAATGTCTGTCAGAATCAGGTTTGTAGGATCAGAATGGCAGTTCTCCTTCTGCAACCAGGAAATAACCACCAAGGAATCACCCTCAATGACAATCCTATGGGCCTGTAGAGTCCTGACAGCATAAGAAATGCCCGCCCAGGCCGCATACAGCTCAGACATCAAGACGGAGGAGTCAATGGATCCAAAACCTCCCGCTCCCAGAAGCTCTCCCTGAGGGTCACGGACAAGGAAACCAGAACCAGCCGCTCTGCCACGAACACTGCCATCAAAATTGATTTTGACGAACACTGGAGGAGGGGGATCCCAAGAGATAAGCACCGAATGACGGTTCGCTGCCGAAGCAGCAGGGGATCCCCAGAGGCCAGAGACATCAGAACCAACCCGAGCACAGTCCATGACCAATGAACTGATTTTCCTCATAATTCTGAAAGAAGACACAGGGTCGTCCGTAAAAAGAATCTGGTTTCTCGATAACCATATATGATAAGCCGTGGCAATCCAACAGCTGCACCTCTGCGAAGAAGCTCTACGAATATCCAGGAAGAAAGAAGAACGAGGAGAACCCTGATCGTCCCTCCTTACAGAATAACCTACCCTCTGCCATAACCAACTCACCCTGGGGCAGGTAAAGATAGCATGATCTGAGGATTCGTCCTCCTCCCTACAAAACGGACAGCACGGATGAATCGCCAGACCTCTTCTAGAAAGAAGAAGACAAGTGGGAAGGCAATTCCACAGAAGCTTCCACATAAATAGCTGCACTCTGGGGAGGGTGGGAAGCTTCCAAATCCAATCAGCATCATCGAACGCTGGGACTCCGGCCTGAAAATCATCATCAAATCCTTGATTGGAGCCCTAGAGAGACATGATTTCTGCCACAATCTGGAGTCAGAAGAGCAACCTGGGATAATGGGCATCAGCAGAATACGTCTGGAAAGCTCCAACCCAAAGAAACGGGTCACAGAGGGGATATGCCAGGCAGGGGGATCAGAAGAAATCAGATCCTTAACCCGAAGGTTATAAGGGATGTCAATACTTATAAAAGAGGGCCATCGTGAGAGAGGAATATCCGAAAACCAAATATCCTGAATAACATCTATAGATGATCCATCTCCCATCATACACATAACATTACCCCTGATAGCCTGACCAAATCTGCAAACTTCCTTCCAAAGGAGGAGCAACCACGTGGAGGCCTGATATAAGAATCCGGCACCCAGCCACCATACCTAGCACGCATAATAGTACTCCAGAGACAGTGCGGCTCCAGAAGGAATCAAGAAGCATGTCTGGCAAGGAGGGCATCCCTTCTAACAATCAGAGACTGGATCCCAAGACCACCATCTTGGATAGGCATGCAAACAGTTTTCCAAGATAAAAGATGCATACCATGACCTTCTTGCGTAGAAGCCCACAGAAAATCACGGAAACTTCTCTCAATCCTCTTAAGACAAGTAATAGGAATAATAGAATTAGACAGAAGATACATGGGAAGGGAGGAGAGGACCGAGCGTATGATAATAATCCTGGCCATCATCGAAAGGCCAGTAACCTGCCACCCCTCCATACGCTGATGAATCCTCCTTTCAAGCTCGATGAAATCAGAACAACGGGGACGTCTTCCTGTGATAGGAATCCCCAAATACATCAATCTGTCTGCCTGAGTAGAAATTCCTGATAAAGAAATAATGGCTTCCCTGATAGCTCTAGGAGTCTTCGGGCTGAAACATAAAGTGGATTTTAGAAAATTAACCTTCTGGCCTGAAGCCTGACAATATCTCTGGATAATAGAATAGAAAGACGACGCATTAACAATAGAAGCCTGGCCCAGTAGAATGTAGTCATCCGCAAACAGGAGATGAGATACTAAGGGGCCCTCCGCTCCAGCCAAATAAGGGACAATACTCCGATCTCTCTGCGCCTGATGGAAAGCCCGAGACAAATCATCCACAGCTAGAATAAACAGCAAAGGGGACAAAGGGCAACCCTGTCGGATCCTCACAGTAGAGTGAAAGAATCTGGTCGAACTACCATTAATAATTATAGAGAAGGACGGCGTCTGAATGCATGCCATAATCCACTCAATGAACAAGTCATCAACTCCAAACTCTGTAAGAGAGCGACGCAAAAAGGCCCAATTCAGTCTGTCATAGGCTCTCTCCATATCAAGTTTAACAGCCATTAGACTTCTCCTGACCGAAGCTCTCTGTAAATTAAACATAAATTTCTGGGCAATAAGAATATTATCAGAAATAGAACGCCCTCTAATAAACGCCCCTTGTTCTGCAGAAATTAGACGAGGGATCACCAGAGCAAGCCGGCGAGCCAAAGCCTAGCACAGACCTTATAGAGCGTAGTGCATAGACTGATGGCCGAAAATGCTAAGGAAGGGAGGCATCAGGACGCTTAGGCACCAGAGAAATAAAGGTATGATTCCATTCTGCTGGAATTTGTTTAGCCAGGAAAACAGACTGAATTGTCAAAACCACCTCCTGACCCACAATGTCCCAATAATGACGATAAAAGAAAGGCGGAAACCCATCAGGCCCAGGGGCCTTATCTGGGCCAAGGTCCCAAAGGGCCGCCCTAATCTCATCCGCAGAAATTGATCTGGCCAACATACTGTTATCTACTGAAGAGACTTTCACAGAATCAGAAACCGGAGTAACAGGCCCTCCCGCACCAGAAGAATCAGTCCATCTTGACTGGAAAAAGTGAAGAATCATCTCCCTAATAGATTGGGAATCCTCCTGAGAATTGCCCTCTTCATCAACTAATCTCCGAATCCTATTGGCAGCACGCCGCTTCAGGGTTGCCTGATGGAAAAATCTAGTATTACGATCACCATCATAAATCCACTGAGCCCTGGATCGCTGCCACCAATAAACCTTCTGCTGACGAAGAAGAGAATGATGCTGAGCAAGCTTATCCCGAAGAGAAAGAGGTCCGAGGCCTGCAAACATCCGTCCTGATCTTCCTTAGCCTGAAGAGCGCTAATATCGCTTTCAGTCTGTTCAATATGTCTGACCAAATCCCCCAACTCCACTCTACTCCATCTGGATAATCTATTCCTGGTCATCTTCAGACGGCGAGATAAACGATAAACTGCATTACCCCTGACCGGGAGATGCCAGATATGATGAATAATAGCACGAGCAGCTGAATGGGCATACCAAAACTGCTCAAATCTGAACTGCTTGCGCTGATGCTGAACAATCTCCGTAGAAATCAAAATAGGGCAGTGATCAGAAGCAATTCGAGGAAGATGAGAGACAGTAACCGCAGGGAACAAATGAAGCCACTGAGCTGAAGCCATTGCTCTATCCAGCCTCTCCCAAACACGAGCTGAACCCTGTCGATTATTACACCAGGTGAATTGGGGACCAGAGTATCCCAAATCCATCAATCCAGCAGAATCAATGAAAGATCTGAATTCAGTTATGTCAGCAGAGCCAGTAACTCGTCTACCCCCTCGTTTCTCACTAGGCTCCGTAATGCAGTTAAAGTCCCCAGCAATAACAGAAGGAATACCTTGGTCAAGAAGGGATCGAAGTTCAGACCAGAGATACCTTCTCTCCCTATAGTCCGTACTGGCATAGACTGCCGATAATAGCCAAGGCTTAGAAGCACCTTCAGAGACAATCATACTTATCTGCTGATTACACTGATGGAAAGCATCAATCGTAACCGCAGTGGAACGCCAAAGAGCCAGCATACCTCCAGACAATCCTTCAGCCTCCACGGCATACGAGGACCATGATCGGGCCATTTGCTTACGAAATCGAGCCAAGCTCTCACCCGATAGTCTCGTTTCCAAAAGGACACATATATCAAACTTATGTAGCTGCAACAATCTTCCAAAAGAGGAACGAAAGGATGGCTTTCGAGCACCTCTGACATTCCACAGAAGGATCTTCATTTACAGACTAGGAGAAGTTAGGACCCCTCCATGGTCCTCCGACATAATGCTGTCAGCAATACCCCCTGCCAACGGAGGGGAAACATCAGACTGAGTATCTGAACAGCCTAGAGGCCCATCCATCTCCACAGAAGAACCAGATAATACGGAGCTAGGATCCTGGCCTACAGGACCTCCGTCAAACACATTAGCTATAGGCCCAGAATCCTGGATAGGCTGCCCCCTTGACCGATCAAAATCACCGTTCTAGCCGGATAGGGGTAGTTCAAGTCCGATTCGAGAAGGAGCAGCGACCCCCCCTTTTTTAATCACTGAGGCCTTTCCTTTTTCCTTCCGGAGCACCGATTTAGGAAACGACCTAGGAGACATTGACACCTCAGGTCGGGCCCGCTTCAAGGAACCCGGGAACCCATCCCTACAGTCCATGCAACCTTCATCTCCCACCTCCAAATCAAGAGAGGAGAATGGATTAGAAGTCAGAACTCCATTGTTCAGAGGAGGCTCCCTGGCACAGTCATTTCTCACTGGCTGCTACTTCAGAGCCTTAAGTTTCAATACGGCACTCGCAGGCACAGCACCAGTCTTCAAAGGAACAGGGGAGGTCTTCTTCCCCGACTGTCTCATAGCAACTCCAGAGCCTCCAGCGGACGAATTTGAAAAAGTTGCCTGCCTTCGAGCCATCTTCATTGGAGACTTCCAGCCTTCACCACTACCCTCAGCCCTTAGGCGAAGCCCGTCCACAGAAGAAGGGGAAGCAGATGCGAAGGCTGCGGAAGACTCCGACACATTCGAGCGAGAGCTTCTCCTTCCTTCAGACTGAGAACCTGGAGCACCTCTCCTCTGTCTCACAGCTGCAAGCCATGGTCCAAAAACAGAATCTGAAGCCTGAACCTCCTGAGCCGACGAGAGCGAGCAGGGACCTCCCAGATGGATCGAACCGCAGCTCCAATACAGCCCTTGAAGGTTCTCGAAAGAGAACTGTTGCCAAAACCTCTGGTTGAGGCCTTGCACACGAGCTCCAGGACGAAGAGGGCGAGATAGATCAATCCTCATGCAAACCCGTGCAAACCCTCCTCCTCTGTTTCTCGCCATGGTAGCAGCATCGGAACAAACGAATTGCCCCGCCATAGCCAGAATTGGTTGAGGAATTCATCTTTCCAGAACTCCAGGGGGAGGTTCGACAGCCGTACCCAGACCAACGCCACCGGGACTGAGTCCACTGCCGGAACAAAATCCGGCCGCCAACCCTCGATGCCAATGACCTGGCCATTGATAACCCACGGCCTTTGCAACACTAGCTCCCGAGCTTCGGGAGATTCAAAATGGAACACATGACACCGGAATGCCATGCTGGTCGGAACGATCTCTCCTGGAACTCCGGCGCGTCGGAATTCTCTGAGAAAAGCTTCCGCCGGAACCCATCGATTGTATGAGCGAGCGATAACAGCAGTCTTCATCCATCCAGCAACCTCCTCAGCAAGCTCCGCAGCTGGGAGGGACACTACCTCAGGGAAGGCAGTCTCTAATCTAGCCACAGCGGCCGGCGACAGGGACGATGCCACCCATACAAACCCTCCTTCCGCCGCTGCCCTGCCGGAAGCCCGGCCAGCTTCCGCCGAATCCGAAGCCATAGGAAGAGCGGAGAGGACAACAAGGATCTGCTTGACCACGGCGAAGACTCGACGACGCCGATCGCCGGAAGATCGGGGACGAAGCAAAGAGGAGCACGAATCTTAAAGCAGCAAAGGCGGATAGAACCGGAGCTTAAGCCACACGATTCTTAAAGCTGCACGATTCTTAAAGCCGCACAAGTTGAACACTCATTAGGTATTTTGATGCTTTAATCTCAAGTTAAGGTCATTATTTAAGGATGAACTTGAATGATCAATCTCATGAGTAGGTATAAGATTATTGGATTGAATAATAATTTTAAAAGCAAAACGATTCGGGATCATCATTGCTTGGGATCATCGAGGTGCAACTGCACATGATGATTCTATCATATTCTTTCAGATATTGATGATTCTGAATGGACGGTTGATAAGTTCACATCCTTTCCTTGATGATATAAAGTTTTTGATTTAATAAGTATGATTTCAGACTCAAGCTTGATAAAGGGCTCTTTTCATGTCGAAACATTTTAATCTGTCAATATAATCTTTTTTCATTTAATATAATTGTATTTTTATTGCTTCATATTTAATTTAAAGTAACAGAAATAAGGGAAGGTTTTTTTTTGGTACAGATGGGTGATCACACCAATCTAGGATAAGTCAAACCCGATATATCAAAATACAAGATTTGGATAAGAACAAGAGGGCACGAGTCACCCTGTTTCCAGCTCCAAGATCCGAAGTGATGGGCCACTCAGGCAATAATTCAATTTGCCACTGAGTTGGCTTCTCGGTAGATGTGCCAAATCTTGGCACTGTAAGCATGCTGAAGCGTAGACCAAATATCGCGGATCAAGGGTTGTTTGGTAGATGGTCGCCAGAATCCTATCGAAGCCAGTGAATAACAGTAATAGAATCCACCTCAATAATAAGCCTTTGAACACTCAGACTACAGATGACATAGGAGATACCAATCCAAGCAGCATACAGCTCAGCTAGTGGAACAATGAAGTCAAGAAGGCCAAATCCTTCAGCCGCCAACATCATTCCATTCGACCATCGAATCACAAAAGCTGATCCGTCAAGTCTTCCTCAAACATTTCCATCAAAGTTGATTTTGACAAACCCTAGAGATGTGGGCTTATAAGAGATAAAGATCGTATGCCGGTATGCTACCAAGGTAGCAGGGGAGCCTTAGAGGCCAGGGCTATCAGAATCAAGAGCTATGTAATGGAAAGTGTACTCAGCAGATAAGGAAAAAGTTATCCTGAGAATTCTGTGGGGGGAAGCATTCTCATCAACGAACAAAAGCTGGTTCCGAGATAACTAGAACCGATGAGCTATGTAAGCACTCTTAGCATCCAGCTGATGGATACACCTGCGCACATCCCACCAAATCAAGCCCATAAATGAGATGCAACAAGGATCAGTACTGTCGTTCCAAGAGCGGTAATCCAAGATCTGTTGTATCTGTCTTGCTCTAATGCAAGTGACGATAGCATGGTCGACAGTCTTTTCCTCTAAACCACATAAAGGGCACATAGGCTGAATGGATAAGCCCCTCCCAGAGAGCAGGGAGCAAGTAGGAAGTCAGTCCCACACCAGTTTCCAAATGAAGAGCCAAACTCTAGGATGAATGGGAAGCTTCCAGATCCATGATGTATCCATCGTATGCCAGGGTTGTGGCATATAAATCTTCATTAGATCCCTATAGAAGTACGAGATGTATGTCTGAGGTATGACCTAAAATGAGAGGAATAGAGAGTATGCGACGGTGGAGCTCCTCACAAAAAAGACTGGACACCAAGGAGTTTTTCCAGGCATAGTGATTCTGAGCAATTAAATCATTGACTCTCATTCTGCTAGGAATGTCAGTGCTGACAAAGGTAGGCCACCGAGCTAGGGGTAGGTTTGCAATCCATGTATCCCGAACAATATCCACAGAGGCTTCATTACTAATCATCCAAGAGGCATTGTTCAGAATGGCCTAAGCGTGTTGGCAGACCACTTTCCAGAAGGAGTATCCACAAGTAGGCTGAGAGTATAAGGAATGAGTTTAGTCTCCGAATTTGGCACGCATGAAAGAGATCCACAAGTAGTACAGATCAAGCAAGAATCACGAAGCATGTCCAGCGGTCAAAGCCTCCCTCCTAACAGTGAGGGAATGGATCCTAAGCCCCCCTCTATGATTGACATACAAACAATGTACCAAGCCAGAAGATGGATACCATGTCCGTCCTGCATCGATGCTCAGAGAAAATCTCGAAAGCATCTCTCAATCCTTCTCAAATAAGTCACCGGTATAGCAATGTTAAATAAAATATAGAGAGAAAGAGAAGTAAGCACCGAGCTTATAAGGGTAATCCTGGCCATCATAGATAACCCTATAACCTGTCACCCATCCAGACGATCGTGGACACGCCGCTCAAGGTCACTGAAATCAGTACTCCATGGCTGTCACCCCGTAATAGATATCCCTAGATAGGATAGTTGGTTAGCCTGTACTGAGATATCCAAAATTTGCGTGATCGTCCCCCTTATAGTAGGATTCATCTTTGGACTGAAGCAGATCATAGATTTACTTAAATTAACTTTTTATCTAGAGGCCCAACAATAAGATTGAATTAATGTAGCAAAAGCATTGGCATTATGGATAGTAGCCCTACTTAGAAGGATGCAATTATCAGCAAATAAAAGGTAAGAAAGCGAGGGCCCATGGGGGCATGCACTATAGGGGACAAGAGAAGAGTCCTGCTAAGCCTAAGATAGAGCTCAAGATAAAGCATTAGCAGAGAGAATGACTAGGAAAGGGGAAAGAGGACATCCCTGTCTCAGCCCAATAATGGAATAAAAATAATCAGTTTGACCACCATTAATAATAATAGAGAAGGACGACCGATGAACACATGCCTTAATCCAGGCCACAAAGAGGTTGTCAAACCCAAACTCATGAAGAGTTCAGTAGAGAAAATCCCAGCTCAATTTGTCATAAGCTCTCTCAATTTCTAGCTTAACGACCATAAGACACTAATGGATAGAGTTTATCTGAAGATCATGCATGAACTCTTAAGCTAATAGGACATTATCAGATATACAACGCTCTCTGAGGAAAGCCCCCTGCTCAGGAGAAATAAGGCGAGGAACTACCAAACTCAGACGAGAGACCAACGGCGTGCACAAACCTTATATAAGGCAGTGCAGAGACTGATTGGCCGGTAGTGCTATGGAGCAGAAGCATCAGGTCATTTAGGCACCAGGATAATACAAGTCTGATTCCAATCAGAGAGAATAGTTTTAGTTTGAAAGACTAGCTGGATGGCTTGAACAATATCCTATCCCATAATACCCCAATAGTGGCGAAAGAATAAAAGTGAAAACCCATTGGGCCCAGAGGCCTGATTAGATCCAAGGTTCCATAATGCCAGCTGAATTTCCTTCGAAATAATCGGCATGATAAGAAGGTCGTTCTCCAATTTAGAGACCCTATTGGGTGTCAAAACAGGAAGGATAGAGAACCCATCACCAGTTTGCTCAATCTATCTAGACTAAAAAAAGTGAAGAAGTTGATCCCTTATAACCTGGATATCCTCCTAAAGTTTTCCTTATCATCAGATAAACGTTGGATCCAGTTCGCTGCATGGCAATTTAAAGTGGCATGATGAAAAAAATTTAGTATTCCGATCACCTTTCTTAATCCATTGAATCTGAGACCTTTGCCTCCAAAAAGTCTCCTATTGCAGAAGAAGAGAGTGATGGAGAGCCAGACCAGAACGGAAGGAAGTAAGATCAAAATCATGAAGGCAACCATTCTGATCTTCTTTAGTCTGGAGTGTGGCCATAATAATCTCAACTTGCCTAGCAATGTCACCAACCTCCATTCTATTCCATCTGGAAAGTCAGCGTCTCGCAAGCTCGAGATGTCTAGATAATATGTAGGTAGCACTCCCTCTGACAGGAACACACCACACATGAGAAATTAAGGTCCTAGCAGATGAGTAAGATATCCAGAACTTCTCAAATTTAAACTGCCTTTTCTACTGAATAGCCACATCAATGGAAATTAGAATGGGACAGTGATGACCCAATTGATGATTTTGATGATTAACAAAACTATGTGAGTATAATTTTTGAAGGCTCTAATGATTTTGATTTAGTGTTTCAGCCTATAAGACTATTGAAAGATCAAAATCAAGTGTTACAATGTGTTCTGGATCGAGTCTAATGTCTAGGTAAGAATTGCATACATTAGAGTCGACTCCGAGAATCACAGAGCCGACTCCGGAACTGGCACGGCCATTAGAGTCGACTCCGAGACTGTGAGAGTCGACTCTCACAGACGGAGCAGAAAGTCAATTTTTCTGGCTCCAACCTAGAGTCGACTCCGGGTAAGTTAGAGTCGACTCCGGAAAAGCATCTTGTCGACCCCAGAAAAGCCAGAGACGACTCCGAAAATATCAGTTTGAAATGTCTCGAGCTAGAGCCGACTCCAGAAAAGTTAGAGTCGACTCCAATCCACCTGGAACGAAAAACGAAGTTGCCAGATCAGCACTAACGGTAACTTTTCTATTTTTACTCATTTCTAACGGATATATTTTGATAGAAGGTACACTCCAACGAATAGTTTTATTCCAAAAGAGGTGTAAAAGAAATCTATAAGAAGGGGAGTCTATTGTTCAAAAAAAAAAAAAAAGGAGAAGAGAGAAAAAAGAACGAAAAATCTGAAAAAGAATCTGAGATAGACAAATCCCATTTCAAAAATCTGAGAGCCTGAATCTTGAAAGGAAAACCGTTTAGCTCAAATCCACACCACTCCAAAAGCCTCAAGAGGAAT